>SKCR01032394.1:0-21043 GCA_019454045.1 Zanthoxylum bungeanum
CAAATTTTGGGTTTTTATTTTGTTACTTTTCTCATATATTAATTTTTAATCACAAATTACCCCTTGATAAATAGTTGAGGTGTTCACGAGTCGGATCAGATCGAGTTTTTTTAAATTTTTTAAATCTAATCAGGTCGGATCAGATAAATGCATAATATATATTTTTTCTGATATAATTTTATTTGTAGTTAAATTAAATTATGATATATTAACTTCAGAGGAAAAGAGAAAAATCATCAAAAACGGGTCGGATCGAGTCTGATCCGAATTTCGGGTCGGGTCGCGAATTGACTGGACGAGGTTTGCCCCATATGTAAAAACTTAGGGGCTTGGTTAAGTGATTTTTCACATGTTTTTTTGGCTGACCAGTGACCAATCCTTTTAAATCCTTGAGAGATAAGGGCTAAAAAATCAATTTGAGTTTTACCCATATCTATTTTTTGTGGAAAAAAATTATGTGAACAAAATCTTTTCCTACAAGCACTTTGAACCCAAGCACTTTGAACCCTAACTTGTTAGAAATGATATTCAATAGGAAGTTGTCCTATATGGGTAATGAACTATTATTGATCATAGACATTAAAAAAGAAATCCCAATGAAAGAAATGTGCTGGCTTTTGTCTTTTCAGAAGGTTACTTGCACCACCATCTTCAATTTCCTCTCAACTTTTTGTTTTATATCATAGAAAAGGATCAATAATACGTCCATTCTCAACTTCTTCTACAGATTCTCTATTTATCTATTTGTTTATAGATGAAGGTGCACAAATTATCACTCCGGTGAATATTTTGTCCGCTTTGGATTAAACGATGATTTGAACCCAAACCCATACGGATTTGTTCTCAAATTTGATATGGGAGCCTCCTAACAAAGTGTGCGACTTGAACCATGACGCTTTGAGCCATATAAGGGTTGAGTGCACCTTTGTGATAAAATCAAACTATAACCTTTTATGAAGGTGCACAAATTATTACCCCAATGACCATATTGTCCACTTTGAATCCGATAATAGACATGAACCTGACTTGCACGTCATCATTCCCAAATTCAATGTGGGAGACCTCCTAGCAAGGTGCACGAATCGAACCCTGATATTTTTGAGTCATATATGGGTTGAGTGCACCTTCTTGGTACCATTAGGCTATAGCCTTTTATGAATGTGCACAATATCACCCCAATGACCATATTGTTCACTTTGGATCCAACGATGGGCCTAAATCCGACCCGCACGACTTTATGACTGATGGTACCACGGTGCACTCAACCTATATATGACTCAAAGTGTCGGGATTAGCCTCACATACCTTGCAAAGAGGCCTCATACATCAAACTTGGGAAGAAAGTTGTACAGATCGGGTTCAGAGCCATCGTTAGACCTAAATAAGATAATATGATCACTAAAATGATAACTCGTGCACAAAATGCCTATCGGCTCTAAGCACATAAATATCCACACAATGGAACTCTCGGAGAAGAAAAACATTTTATACAAAAGAACTATGTTCATAAGTTCGTACAACAGAGTTTACTTATTTCAGATGCCAGCACATGATAAATATACATGCAATAATTCTTAAGGAAATTGAAATTTTTCAGCTCCCTTTTATTTTCCCTTCTTGTTGCTCAGATGCTTAATAAAGAAAATTAGATATAACTTACGATCCTCTGAATTTTTTCATTTCAGAGCTTCAGCTATTTTCTGCCCTTTCGCTGCCCCAGAAAAAAAGAAAATTAAGTAATGTCAAGTTAGCTTTCCAGGGAAAACGAAGAATATGAATTACAAAAAAGTAACCAAATTTTGTTCATAATTCTGATGCTTCTCCTCTAGAAATCTATTAAAAAGGATTTCGCAGGAAGAGGAAGCATCACTAAGTGAAGCAAAAAGAGGCAGCATATGGGAAATCATACCAGCTTTATCTTCCTCTCGCTTCTTAGCAGCTTCATCCCTTTGTTGACGAATCAGTGCCAAGCGCTCTGTAATATCAATATTATTAGGAAGATAACTGCAAAGTAAGGTGCATACGTAAAGGAATTACAATCATCTGAACTAATGAACAAGTTTTTGAAAATGGGAGAAAGATAGTATGCGAACTGATCACTAAAAGATTAGAGAAGCAGGAAATGCAAAGGGATAGATGTAATACACAGAAATTAATGACATATATACAGAGAAAGAATAAAGATGATAGTCAACAGATAGCGATGAGGATATGGAAATGAGTCCATTATTAAGAATGTGGCTGTTCCAATAAGCTTTATGTTCTTCATGAAAATCATAGTAGATTCCAGCCAGGATATAAGATTAGCAATTGCATAATCAGATGAAGTACGGTTGTTTGAGATCGAAACCAATAAAAGTAGGTGTCCTTATCTAATGCCCGGCTGCACCTGAATCAAACTATTCAAATGGAATTCTAGAAATATGTATAAGACACCATATAGTCCAATTTTTTTTTTTTTTTTGTGAGAAAGTTGGTATATCAAAGAAGTCCATATACTCCTATTCTTCCATTCGGGTTTAATTTTCAAGTCAGACATTGTTTAATTAACCATTGAGCTACCACAGTTGTTATTCAGTATTGGTTTACTGTTAAGTATTTTCTAGCATGCACTTTCTTTGCTTCAACAAGTTTCCTCTCTCGAAGGCAGACGCTTACAGAAAGAACTAAATGTTAAGTAATGTCAAGTTAGCTTTCCAGGAAAAACGAAGAATATGAATTACAAAAAAGTAACCAAATTTTGTTCATAATTCTGATGCTTCCCCTCTAGAAATCTATTAAAAAGGATTTCGCAGGAAGAGGAAGCATCACTAAGTGAAGCAAAAAGAGGCAGCATATGGGAAATCATACCAGCTTTATCTTCCTCTCGCTTCTTAGCAGCTTCATCCCTTTGTTGACGAATCAGTGCCAAGCGCTCTGTAATATCAATATTAAAAAAAAATTAAAAAAATTCCAAACAAATTAGGAAGATAGTATGCGAACTGATCACTAAAAGATTAGAGAAGCAGGAAATGCAAAGGGATAGATGTAATACACAGAAATTAATGACATATATACAGAGAAAGATGATAGTCAACAGATAGCGATGAGGATATGGAAATGGGTCCATTAATAACAATGTGGCTGTTCCAATAAGCTTTATGTTCTTCATGAAAATCATAGTAGATTCCAGCCAGGATATAAGATTAGCAATGGCATAATCAGATGAAGTACGGTTGTTTGAGATCGAAACCAATAAAAGTAGGTGTCCTTATCTAATGCCCGGCTGCACCTGAATCAAACTATTCAAATGGAATTCTAGAAATATGTATAAGACACCATATAGTCCAATTTTTGTTGTTGTGAGAAAGTTGGTATATCAAAGAAGTCCATATACTCCTATTCTGCCATTCGGGTTTATATTTTCAAGTCAGACATTGTTTAATTAACCATTGAGCTACCACAGTTGTTATTCAGTATTGGTTTACTGTTAAGTATTTTCTAGCATGCACTTTCTTTGCTTCAACAAGTTTCCTCTCTCGAAGGCAGACGCTTACAGAAAGAACTAAATGTTAAAACTAGCACAAGGATAAATAGGTTATTCAAAAAATTAACAGTGCAAAATACCTCAGTACCTCACAAGACAATACTCAGTGAAAAAACACAATGACAATAAACCAGCATTCCTATAAGCAATTTTTACCCACATTAGGTCTATGGAATTTAAATTGTGGATGTGCCATTGAGAAATTATCATATGGCTACCCAACTTTTGGTGAAAGCTCAAGTAACTACACGGAGTACTGAAAGGTACCAGACACCATTAACTTTTTGAAAATATCACCTAGCTACTTGCAATATTACACTATAATTTTAGAATTTATAGGTTTGATTACGAAGGTTGGAGCAACTATTTCTAAGGTCATTAGTGCTTGGAAACTTTAAAACTTTGTATTCCATTCGCAATATCTTTTTTAAAATATAGGATGAAAATCTTATGGATGTATTCATGTATTAGGTTTAGAATTCACGAAAGCAACCAATTACCTAAATCCTTTCTCGCTTGTTCTGTTTTTCCTTGTTCCCGAAGCATCATATATCGCTCATGAGCTTCCTTCTTCTCGATCTCCTTTCTGCAAACCGGTATAATAAAAGTGAGACAACAACATCATCAATGGATCTCATCTAAAAAAACTGCATTCTTGATTCATACAACATATCCAATTGGAAACTTGTGATTATGTTAGAAGCAAGCTTTAGGAAGAACTCTGCTGTCATTTTCTTACGAAAAATTCTATACGGGTGACATTTTTTTGCTGCCAGGCAGGCATGATAGGCTAAGAAAACATCCATGAACATTATCTATTATTCCGTTTGTCCATAAACATCATTGCCAAAAAGCAGTACATGGGGTTTTTTAAAAAGTCCAGTTTCTTTTTTATAGTAAATTTGTATGTTATCATGTTTCAGTTTACTATAATCTTGACATTTATGACCAGATGCATTTTCATGAGCTCCATTATTCTAGCCATCAATCACACCATCAGGTAAGAATTGACCCAAATTTTTTTAATATGAGAGCAAAGTGTTTCTGAATCTTCATGTGGTAAATAAAGTTCCTACTGATTTGATATAGTAACCATATTTACAAACCTTTCACGCCTTGAGAGCTCAGATGTTTTCCTAATCTGAAATTTAGAAATTTTGGTTAGTCAAAGTAGCTTCAGATCAAACAATAAAATGTACAACAGGAAATAGAGATAAAAACTTACATCAACATCTTTGCCCTTCACATTCTTAGGTTTTACTAAATTAGGATTCTCATCATCATCTTCATCTTCATCTTCTTCCTCTTCTGACTCTTCTTCTTTTTCCTCCTCCTCCTCCCTCACTTCAGCTTCTTTTTCCTACTCAAAATTTTCTTTAGATTGAGGGCAAAGCCATTGCTTATTGCACTTTTAACAATTATGACAAGTGTTTCTCAAGTGCCAAGTGAAATAAAGAATTAATACGAAACTACTAAAAAAACATATATATGATAATATATTATCAACACAAAAGAGCTACCCACATTTCAATTTTCTTTCCTCAAAAAAGTAAATAGCAATAACTAACTAAAAGACTAAGTATAATAGATAGGATTATCCAATTCACAAATAAGCACTTCCCCACAATTATATCTATCTGTTGAAATTCATGGGTCTAACTCAACCCAAAAGCCAGCTTGAGAGTTGAGGGTTACCCAATGTTTATATTTTGAGTTTAATTGTTTATCTCAGCCGATGTGTGATATTTTCCTCAACACTCCCCCTCACGTGCAAACCGGTCTTTTGTCTGGTTCATGTCACGTGGACAAGTAGTGTGGGCCCACCCGTGCATGAGTGTGGCTCTGATACCATGTTTAAAATTCATGAGCCTAACTTAACCCAAAAACCAGTTTGAGAGTTGAGAGGGTTGCCCAATGTTTGCCGATGTGAGATATGGGATGATCGTGATCATCAGTATCGTGCCATCAATCGCAATTTCACAACACTGAACTTGAGATTGATGCATTTTAAATCATTGCAGCATGTATATAACCTTATAGAAAAGAAAGGATGAAGCATTACTTGTTTAAAAGTGCGGGGGCGACGACTTGAAGTACCAGCAACTGCAAACCAATAAAAGGAGCTCACAAAAGTAGAATAATATGAAGCAAATGTAACACACTCATCAAGCTTGAGCTTTCTTTTGAAACTCAAGATTACCCAATTGACAGTATAAAGAACAAATTAAGAAAAACTCATTGATACATGCAATCTTTTTATCATGAAAAAATGAAAACGACCCATAAGGAGAAACCAAAAAACATTTGTACGAGAAAGAGAAGGCAGCAGCTTACGCCGTTCTTCGCGAGTGGAGAATTGGCGGCGACCAGTGGGCTTCCCCTTGAACTTTCCTCTTACCATTTTGTTGATGCAATGAAGAAGAAGAAGAAGAAGAAAATTTGTCAGATATTGTATTTTTGTTGTTTCAGCTTCTGCCATTTTTTTAAATCATGGTAACGCGGTCCTTTGGGATGGCAATATCGTTAATATTAAAATACTATCCTATATTGGAATTTTAATTGATAATTTTTATTGATAGTGATTAGTTTTTTTATTTATTTGGAAATTAGGTAATTAAAGTTAGTTGTGGTTTTAGTATTTTAGATCTTCCATTTTGATTAAGAAATAAAAAATAATTAAATTATTATTTAATAATGACAATGGTTTTTTTTTTTTTTTTTTTGAAGAATGGTTATCGAATATTTGAATTCCTTAGTATTTTTTATTTATCTATTATTTTAGTCGGTATAATATATTGAATTTTCGATACATTTTGTATAGAGATACTAATAGGACTAGTTTAGAAGTTTGAATGGTCATATGCGAACTTCTGAAAATGAGGACTCTAATTATTTGAGGTGTTTAAAATTTTTCTCCCACTTCAAATTTTTTTTTATCGAAAATAGTAATTTAAAAGAAAATGCAATAAATTTTTTTTTTTTTTAAGAATTTGGGAATAATTGATAACTTTGTGAATTGGGGAATTTTGGGAATCAACTTTGTTGGTGAATTCTTGGGACCTCATACCAAGATGATAACTATATTCTTCATTAGTGACATTAATTTAGTCACTAAAGTTGTCAAATCATTTATTCTATTGGCTTTCCACTTGAAAGAAATGTGTATGAACATTTATTTTTGTATGGAATAAAGTATATTGTAGATTATTTGGGTGAAAATTTTACCTATTTGGTGGTGTATGGTTTAAGATTTGACCTTCAAATCTTGAGTTTGAATTCTGGAAATGCGTTTCTTGTAAGAGTTTAGAACAATCATGAGTTTTACTTATTCCGCTTAAACTCGGAAATGGTAATTTGATGGCGGGTTTCAACGATTCCAAAAAAAAAAATGATATAATTTTTTTGTGTGAAGTGCATTAAATTTGGTTCATTCTAATTTATCAAGATTTAAGTATCGCTTATTTTTTCTGCTTGAAGTCGAATTTGATTAAAGTCTGAATAACTCTAAATATATATGTCTGAACAACATATTTATTTATTTATTTATTAATGTCTGATTATAATTGTTATGTTGTTTATATTTATAATTGAAAAACATCTTAAATATAGTAATTTATCATTTATATCTTTATATACAATTATTATAAATTTAAATGTTAAATACATGAAAAATATAATTAAAATCAAACATATAATCAAACTAAGCTATTGGTATTAAAGTGACATATTAAAATATTTATTACATTTTTTTAATGTAAAAAGTTATAAAAAAAAAAAGTTTAAAGATTAATTATATTCTCTGAAAGAGTTGCAAATTAGAAGTAGTTTGTTTATTTGAAATTGTTTCATAAATAATATAAAAGAAGAAAAACCAAAAATGTGTTGTTTTAATTATTATATTACATAAAGTATATAAATTGTGAAATACATATATTAGTAAGTAATTATCGGGAAGTGAATCGTAAATATAAAAATCAAAAAATTAGAAGTGTTTTACTTTAAAAAAAAAAGTTAGTTATTAATCGATTAATATAAGAAAATGCTAAATATAAAAATAAATAAAAGATTATGTTTTTTAGGATAGAGGAAATAAATATTTTATTTCATATAATTTTTCTATTCAAATATAAGCCAACAAAATTAAATTTCTTTATTAAGTGATAAATGTCGTAAATTGAATAATAAATCAATAAAAACAAACAAACAAATTAATAAAACATCTCAAAATAAATCAAATTAAAACTTATACATAAAAACAAAAAGACTTTATTGATGGTGGTTTTTCACCATTGAAGGTTCAAATATCGAGAAAAGGTAAGATAAGTATGGTATTTAGCCCAAAATGGATATTAAGGGCCCAAGGGACTGGAGAGACAGACGGAGTTTGATAGAAAGACCTGAACTCATTATACGGAGGAGTTCTCCTGAGGCTAGTACCTGCTGACGACGAAGCAAGTTGGGATACCGACCCAACCTAGAGAATAAGTGCTGGATTTGAGATTCATTTGAGTATTTATGGAAATCGACTCGGGGAGGTCCATGTTTAGCAACCCGACCTAGTTAAGAAAACTATGAGCATTGACAAGTATCATATGCCTCAGTATGCTGATATGAGAAACGAAGATGGGATCACATGCCGACCTGTACATGAGTCATATGACGTATGGCCTACTTGAAAGTTTGAGCTTCTAGAAGGCTGATGTGACAGAAGTTGGTCAACAACTCTCATTGGAAAGGGACCCTGCCAGACGGAATAGTGTCGGAGCAGTTGAGTTGCAGACTGTCACACCAACAAAGCATGTAGCAGGAGCCAAAAGGTTGGAATGATGAGTTTTCACTGACAGGGGTGGTTGAACCAGGTGACAATACGACTGTTTGCTGAGTGGCTGAGGAAAAGAAGCATGGGGCAATGATGGTCTGGTGACGACAGCTGACATCATGGGTTGGTGAAATAGTGGATTTGAGAGCCTATATAAAGGGGTTGAAGTCTCAGATTCATGGGTTGGCTATTTTTTGCATCTTACAACTTTGAGAGAGATTGAGAGTTGAAGAGTTAGTGATAGAAAGTGAAAGCAGGTTAGTACCCGACCACTTGAGAGAATTATAACATGCTTGTTGTGAGACCCGAGGTGCTTATTTTCGTATTCTTATATTCAACCCCCACTCGTAGCTTGATTGGACTTGACCCCGAGCAAGTAATAAAATACACCATCTTTCTCCTGTGGACGTAGGTTGGAGCCACTGTCCGCCGAACCACGTAAACTCTATGTTTTCTTGTCTGCTTGCTAAATTTACTTTTGGTTCCCTACTAACCAAATAAATTCACTACTAATGGAGATTTATTGGAGGGGTTAATTTCTCATATTGCCTTTCGAACGAAAAACAGTCATCAACAGCTGGCGAAAGAAAGTTTCCACCATTTGCCCTTTGGTTAATTTCTCATAGTTAGCCCCACCTCGGTGTTCTTACGAATCTCTTGGCTAACGTTCTCCCAGAAAATTTGGTTGCTTTTTATAAAATTGATACTTCTTTCTTCAAGAACTATGAATTTATAAATAGTGGAAACTCTTTAAACTTTAAACTTCATCTTTTATGTCTATTAACCCCTCGAATAGAAAATTTTTAAGAAAAGAGTTTACTCGACTTAGTTTTAAAGATCACCTTTTACAAATAATTCTCATGTTTTTTTTTATTTGAGTTTATGTTTGATTCATAAATTGCATGTTTACTATTTATTAATTTGGTTGAATTATGCAGGTTAAAAATGATTAACAACACATCTTGTCCAACGATTTTCTTGATTTAGTTTGATAAATACTCGTTTGGTCGATTATAAATAGGGAAATTATCATTTTTCTACCTCGTTTATCATAAAATTTTGAAATTATTCTCTTTTCTATCTAAAATTTCAAATGTATTTTCAAGAGGGAAAGAGATAATTTTCCCTAAATTAAATGAATAATTTATATATTTTTTCATTTTATATGAAAAAAGGAATAAATTCAAAATTTTACACTATTTCTCATGTGGAAAAATGATAATTTCCCTTATAAATAACTTCTTTTGGTTACGTATGTTTATTGTCAAATGTGATGCATGTACTTCGAATTTTGACTGTTTTTTTCCAAAAAAAAATTATTTTTCTGATGTTATCTTTTAAAGTGTTTATGGACAGTCCAAGACATTTTTTGGTTTTTTTGTTTTTCCTACTATAATACTGTGTGTTTAAAATATCAATATATAATTTAAATAAAAATAAAATAAAATATATGTTTTAGTCTAAACTATTTTGATTGATCAGTTGTAGCTGTAACTTTTAATTCCTTTATCAGATGATTATAATCCTTAGACAAATCCTGAGGTTCTTGATATTTTTTCACATGTGCTCTGGGTTTTGAATTTTTTAAATTTAATGTGGATCATGCACTTGGGAGGGGACTCTTATCATCCAGCTGATGGTATATGATTCTGGATCTGACCTTCAGGTATTTGGTACGAATTTAGGGAATGTGCTTCTTGTAAGAGTCTGAGACAACCGAGGATTTTACTTACTCCGCTTAAGTCCGGAAGGAGTGGTTTAGCGGCGGGATTTCCAACGATTTCAAAATATTAATAATAATAATTCTTTCATTAAGTTAGTTTATTGGTTGCTAAATCTGTTCGGTGCCTTTTGGTATTTTTGTTAGCTTAATAGGAGAAACATTTTGAGTGAGATAGAACAGAAAACTTATTTGCAGCTGTTAAGTTTTTTCAACATAATGACTGACTGCTCTATGCAAGGAGGTGGTATATCATGTGCCGGATGTATATGTCATCTCTCTCACAACATCTAGGTTTCACACAGTTGTGGGACCAAACTGCTGTGAGAGAGATGACATATACACCCGGCACATAATATAATTTTTCCTATGCAAGAGCACCATACTGCAATGCCATCTCGAGAAATCCTGCAGGTGTGCCTTATTACTATTTACAGTTTAGTATGTTGTCTAATTATTATTCCTTTTAATTAGATTGGAATTCAAATTGTTTCTTGTTGACGGCTGGTTTTCGTTCCATTGACAATATTGGAAATTAACCCCTCGAATAAACGTCCATCAACAGTAAATTTGTTTGGTTAGTAGGGAATCAAAACAAACTTAGCAAGTAGACAGATAAATCACATAGACAAGGATTTACGTGGTTTGGCGGAAAGTGACATCAACCTACGTCCACCGGAGTAAGAGAGGGTATTTTATTACGGTTCGGGGTCAAGACCGACCGGAACTACAAGTGGTGTGGTGTGAGCTTACAAAGAGTGTACAACATCTCGGGTCTTATGACAAGTCCGGTACAAATCTCTCAAGTGATCGGGAACCAACCATCTTTTCTCTCTATATCACTAGTTTTTAAGCTCTTTGCTCTTTTACAAGTTGAAAGATGGGAAAATTGATATCCAAAGAACCTCTTATGAATCTGAAACTTCAACCCATTTATATAGGCTTTCAAATTCACTATTTCACCGCCTATGATGTCAACTCATGTCATTTTGTCATCATTGTCATCGCAACTCTCCTCAACTATCCATAAATGCGCCAATCATAATAGCTCATTTAACTTTCACTGCACCGGCCTATGGCGGCTCTGCTATGTCATTACCCTACCACTGCACCGCTCTATGGTGGCTGACATGGGCTACTTCTAATGAGAATCGTTACTTTTCCCGCAATCACCATTAGCCTTCTATAAGCTTATCATTCCAACTAGGTCATACGTCACATACCTTCAAACACATTAACCTGTAATCTTAGCTCCATTCCTCGGGTCGGTATACCGAGGTGAATGAAGTTTGATCAGACTTTCGGACTTCTTTTACCAGGTCGGGTCGGTAAACATGGACTCCATCGGGTCGGCTTCCATAAATATTTCAATGTTGTCAAATCCATCATTTTTTCTCTAGGTCGGGTCAGTATCCCAACTTATTTCGTCACCGGCAGGTTCTACCCTCGGGAGAACTCCTATGTATAGTGAGGTCGGACCCATCTATCTGACTTCAGTCTCTCTATGACCTTGGACCTTTTTCATCATCTTTTGGCCAAGTACAAACCCCATTCTACCCCTCATCGGTATTTAAACTTCTTCGGGGTGAAAAACAACTATCAATATTTGTCCCCTAATTCTCGGATCAACGAGTTGGTGAGTTGATGTTGGGAACTTTAAAAAAAGATAGTGGTTCCTTCCTTACTTCTGCTCAATCTTGATCAGGTCCAACACCCAAGTCTGCACCACCTCATAGCGGATACCACAACTACAAGCTTCATTGCTCATTGTGAAAATCCATGTTGGGTTCACAACCCTGATCTAACACCTCTACTTCTGATTCATAACTTGGTCATCTCTTCCACTACGCCTTCTCTAGGGGTGTTCACGGGTCGGGTCGGGTCGGGTTTTTCGGAATTTTTTTTGACCCGATCGGGTCGGGTCATTCGGGTCGTCTGACCCGATACCCGAAATTTGAGGAGGTGACCCGCGCGGGTCGGGTCACCTCGGATCGGGTCAAAAAAATGCGGGTCGGGTCGGGTCAACAATATATAGTAAATATAATATATGTTTTTTATTGAGCAAAAATATTCAACATCGCTTGCAGCGTCGATGGTTAAGGCATTAACAAGTTTCAAAGAAAGCCCAAGTTCGAATCTCGGCAACAAATTGAGTTTTTTTGAAAAATTAATTTACAAAAAATTGCAAGCTTTCCCACTCGAACTTGCAACCTTCTTCTTCTTAACCATGTAAATGTTACCATTTGAGCTGCAGCCTTTGGTGTTAAAGCTATACTACTAAAAATATATATATTATAATAAAATATCATTACATCGGGTCGGGTCGGGTCAAACCCGAGTTTACTGAACTAAACCCGTGACCCGATCCGAAATTTCGGGTCGGGTCGGGTCAGACCCGAAATTAATTTTTTAAATTGAGAAACCCGACCGGGTCGGGTCGGGTTGCTGCGGGTCGGGTCAGGTCGCGGGTTGACCCCACCCTATGAACACCCCTAGCCTTCTCTGATCGAAGAGGGTTGACCCAAGATAACTCTGGTCAGTCCATCCACTGGCTTCTCTACTTGGAGAAGCTCATCTCATGCCATCCCAGACTTATGGTTGCTCTTGACATGTTGTGATCCTAAAAGGGAATGATATGAAAAGACCTCCAAAACAAAAGATAAATCACGAGGGAAAGCTCCAATTCACGAGCATTCACCAAAACAGTAAGGCATCGAGGGAGAAAGTCTGACCCCAAGCCATCTAAGTCATTGGCCACAAGGAATGATCTTTCATTACGCTAACACACAACAATAGGGCCTCGACGAGACGTAACTCAGCCCTGAGCCGATCAATAAACCCGACCACAAGTGAATGATCCCTCCATATGCCAACACACTACATGGCATTGGGGAAATGAATGTAGTCCTGAGTCATTATAACCACTTGGCCACAAGGGAATGATCCATCTTTGTGCCATTTAATCATATGGCATCGGCGGAACGAATGCAGCCCCGAGCCATTATAACCATAACCAAGAAATACCTGGAGGGATCATAGGACGAGAAACCTCTGAGATAAAGCTGGAACTAATAATATCGTTAATCTCAACATAAAACTGGTCAAAAGTTTCATCCATTTTCATCTTAGCTGATTCAAACCTAGTAACAAGCTATTGGAGTCTATTATTTCTACGGACAATGTACCCTTATGTACAGTCTGAATGATGTCTCATGCATCTTTGACTATCTGACACATAGATATTCTCCTAAAATCTGTGGAGAAAACAACAACATGAATGACATTAATAGCCTTGTTGTTTCTATTGCTTGCTTCAAACTCCTCTATTGTCCATGTTAGTTTATCTTTAGGGGAATAAACCCCATCAACGGTGACCATGAGAGATTTTCACTCATATTCTACTAATATCCACATCCTCTCGTCTAGGGATTTGAGGAATGTTCTCATGTGTACCTTCCAGTGAGGATACTCAATTCCATCAAAGAAATAATGACAATTCAAGGGTTTACTTCTATCCACAGTGACGGGTCAAGGAACGAGGTCAGACTCTGATACCAATTGAAAATTTCGATTTTGTACTAAGGTTCAATACTACTCTATCTAAGACAAGTTAAAGGTATAGCAACTATGGTTTGAATCAACAAGCACCCTTAATTCTAAGCAGATGTAAAATAAAGCAAATATCAATGCAATAAAAAGAATCACATAAGAAATTGTGTTGAAGGAATAGAAAACTCATGCGAGTAAAAAACCACTATGGGTATAGGCTACCACCACAATCCATTATATTAGATAAAACTTACAGCGATGGTATAGGACATACGGTGAAAACTTCATTGACTCGAATACCTCTAGACTGTAATAACTCGAAGAACTCTCTGAGCCTGCACCAAACGGCCTTCTTCAGAATTTCTGAAGTCTCTGAGTGGATCAACCCTGCGAACTCGCAACGTTAGAACTGTGACTACCAATCTTCCTCCTTTAGAACTTTGAAGTCTTAGGAAATTGGGTTAAGGTTGTGTTTTTGTGCTAATGGTTTCCAAAGAACAATCTTACCAAAGCAAAGAAGACAATCGAATCAATGAAGTCTTCTAGGTTGATTGTCAAGAAGGAAGAAACAAAATATATGATGGCTCTCAAAATAGTATTTCTTTACCTGGGTAAAGTGACTAAGTGATTGTTTAAATAAGTGAGGCAAATATAGGCTTTTCCTTGTGAAAAACTAGCTCAAATGTGTCCAAAATAACCCACTTACTGACGGGCGTTCGAACACCCCTCAAACGCAAAGTTTCTGCCTCCGAGAATTAGAACGCTCAAATGAACGCACGTCGCAGAATGGTTTTGAGGTACAACTTAAAACGCTTGTAACTTTCTCGTCCCTTCGCCAAATCATGCGTTCTTTATATGTACACGATCATCTTCGAGTCTACTGTCCAATGACAATGACCTCATATCAATCGAAACTCTAAATCTTCTGGAATATCAAAAATATGTTATTTCAGCAGAAATATTGTTGGTTATTTCAGCAAGTACAAATAAGGTGTTGATGGTGGTTTTCGGTCCCCAATAAGTCAGAATCTCGATGAAGGGTATAAAGAGGTTTTCACTTCCTAGATAAGGGGACAGGCACATGTAGTAGAGGTGTCTGACCCAACAAAGAGACGAGACTTGTTTGCATTTCAAGACCGACCCGAGGTGGTCCATGACGGCCGACCCAACTTGATAAGAAGGTATCTGATTCGACAGTGTGAGCATCTGTGAAGGTCGACCCGAGGTGGTCCATGACTGTCGACCCGACCTAGTAGCTCAGTAGGCCAAGACAGTTTTGCTTATGTCTTCCGACCTAGTAGGGCGAGCCGAAGTGGTAATAATGGTATGATCAGGATCAAATGACGTAAGCCATACATATGAACTTGCACCTTTCAAAGAGGTCTGACATGACATTACATGCTGGAGGTAGCGTGTGGCAGATGGTATTGTAGCTTGGTTTAAAGAGATGTCTGGTGGCAGAGTTACTTTCGGCAGAGCAGTTGGGGAAGAGAGGCATCCCATTGATGGTAAAGTCACGTGGCTGACGTCATGAGATTAATATAACAGTAGAGTTTGCCCTTATATATAAAGGGGTTGAGAATTCATTGTAAGGGGCTAGCCAAATTCATTCACGCATAACTTGTAATAGAGAGCTAAAAGCTTAAGTGTAAAAATGAGTTTGTAAGAGGTCGGTCAGCCGAGCTTTAGAGATAGGCAAGTCGGTCATACCCGACCACGTTATAAAAGCTTTATTTTCCCTTGTGCCCATGGACATAGGTTGGATCCATTCCGCCGAACCACGTTAAATCCTTTGTTTATCTGTGTGTATTCGGTCTTTTATCAAGTTTGCCTTTGGTACACAAACCAAACAAATTCACAGTTGAGAGAGGATTTGTTCGAGAAGTGATTTTCTCAAATTACCCCTGAAACGAAAATCAGCCGTCAACCTAAAGTTAGCTGGTTTTGGAATGGCATATCAGGCAGCGTTCTCTCCCATGTGAAGCATCAGAATGTGTTGCAGTTCTTCCTGGAGATCTCATACTCTGTTTTCAGGTGGGAATTTTCAAATGTAAGAAGGAAATAAAAGAGTGCTTTTGGTCAATCTGTTTTAGAAGTCAATTATGATTGGATCTGCTTGCAAACTCCATTTCTAATGCACAAGGAATTATCAGGAAGGTAAAGATCAGTCAATTTTGTCTTTTAAGAAATCTTCCGTGTGTAGATGAGCATTTAATATATAGCTGATTTGGCAATGGTTTCCTGTTTGACTACTTTTAAGCCTTGCGATTTATACTTGATTTCAACTTAAACACTAGATGATCACAGAATCCCGAATGATAATTTATTTGGCTTAACTCTTACCGTGAAAGTAGGAGAGGTTTAAGTCCTAGATGATACATTTAATTTAGGTTTTGAGTAGGGTAAATGTGCAATATATAAGGGAGAAAGTTAAATCTTCCTTTAAAAATAAAAATAAAAATTGTCCCACATGGGCGTGGTTTGGTGGTGTAGGGTTCATGATCTCATATTGAGGTTCTGGATTCGAATCCAGGAAGTGTGTTTCTTATAAGAGCCTGGGGTTTTACCTGCTCTGTTTAAATCCGGAATGAGTGGTTTGGCGGCGGAGTTTATTCCAAAATAAAACATAAAATAAAAATAAAAATTAGGTGAATGTGCAATATAAATTTGGGAAGCCTGGTGCGCTAAGCTATCATTTTAGTTATATAAAGCTTCAATTACAAAAAAAAATTCTTTAATATTTTATGATAATAAGAGTTGTCTTCTTCTTCTAACACTGTTCACTGATTCACAAGAGTTCAATCGAGATTACAGTAATTAACTAGTGGGTTTTGGTAATGTTCCAATAACAATATTATATAGACAATTGTTTTGGTAACATGGAACCTCAATTATGTTATGCATTATGATATATATTGAAATTAAGTTAATTTGTAAAGATGTTACAGGTTGAAATTGAATATTAATCACATGATATTGATTGAATCAGCCCTTCTTAAATATTTGAGATATAAAAACAACAAACAATAGGCTCCAAAAGCTCTTCAATTATAAGGGGCAGCATGGCATGTCATTGTCCCAATAATTCTCCAATTGTTGAGGTTTAAGGGGCACATGCCCTTATAATAATTGTGATTTATACCATGTGGCCAAGAGATTTTCATCCCACAAGACTACAGCATATCATCTCTGGCTTTAACCATAATTAGCAAATTAATTAACACAATGTGGATGCTGGAATTCGGCCGAGGTCCACAATCAGAATTTGTAGGTTGGGGGCATTAGCGATCCTGCAAGACAAAGGTAGAGTGAGCGGGAGTAGACTACCCACCGGTGTGGTGGGTGCCGGGGGCACTCCGACGCCCAAGTCAGTAGTATGAAATGAGCAGTAAATATATAAATGTGAAAGTAAGGTTGGATGTTACCTTGAACTATTTGGGTGACCGTGAGGGTGGTGGTAAGTATATAAGGGGATGAAGAGCTCTGAGAGAGCTAGTGTCAGAGAGTAGAGGCTTGTAAGAAAGAAGTGAAGCCTGAATTGTAGAACTCTCCCCCTATTTCTCGAATTTCGTTCCTATTTATAGATGAAAATTATCATCATTGGCAGTTGGTGTAAGTCCCACCACGTGCCTTATGCATTTGATAGAAAGTCTGAGCAGGTGGGAATAATTTTTGTGTCGGGCAAAGTAGGAGAAGAGTAGTTGATATAATTAGGGATGTTTTGTCCTTAAGCTTCTGGATTTGTTTTTGTAAATGATTTAATGTTTAATAGGTTGGGTTATTGATTTGGGCCTCGCCTGGTATTGGGTTCAAAATGAAAGGACGATTTTGCCCTTGGCCCAAATTTGGCCCATACAGTTTGTCTCATACTCTTTAAGTCAAAAAGTTCTTGACTTGGAGAGTATTTCTATACATGTCGAATGAAACAATATATAAGAGTATCTGTCAAGAATGCATAGTTCATACACGACAGAGAGAATTTCAATATATTTTGGACTAAGAGTAGTCCAAGTCTTCAACTTGGCTTGGCATGAGCCAGGGGATATCCTCGGTCGACTGAACCAGATAAAGGCCAGGATAATTAATTGACTCTTTATGAGCCATGGGGGGTGTCCCAGTCGACTGATCCGGAAGAAGATCAGGATAATCAATTGACTCTACATGAGTCCATGGGGGATGTCCCCAGTCGACTGATCCAGATGATGATCAGGATGATCAATTGACTCTACATGAGTCTATGGGGGATGTCCCCAGTCGACTGATCCAGATGATGATCAGGATGATCAATTGACTCTACATGAGTCTATGGGGGATGTCCCCAGTCGACTGATCCGGAAGAAGATCAGGATAATCAATTGACTCTACATGAGTCCATGGGGGATGTCCCCAGTCGACTGATCTAGATGATGATCAGGATGATCAATTGACTCTACATGAGTCCATGGGGGATGTCCCCAGTCGACTGATCTAGATGATGATCATGATGATCAATTGACTCTACATGAGTCTATAGGTGATGTCCCCAGTCGACTGATCCGGATGAAGATCAGGATAATCAATTGACTCTACATGAGCCATGAGGGATGTCCCCAGTCGACTGATCCGGAAGAAGATCAGGATAATCAATTGACTCTACATGAGCCATGGGGGATGTCCCCAGTCGACTGATTCGGATGAAGATCAGGATACTCCCCATACTACGGGTCAAAGGACCAGGGGAGTCTACAATGTCGTCTGACCAGATGAAGGCCAGGTCTTCAACTTGACTCTACATGAGCCAATGGGGGATGTCCCCAGTCGACTGATCCGGATGAAGATCAGGATACTTCCCATACTACGGGTCAAATGACCAGGGGAGTCTACAATGTCTTCTGGACCAGATGAAGGCCAGGTCTTCAACTTGACTCTACATGAGCCATGGGGGATGTCCCCAGTCGACTGAACCAGATGAAGGTCAGGATATTCCCCATACTACGGGTCAAATGACCATGGAAATATACAATGTCGTCTGACCAGATGAAGGCCAGGTCTTCAACTTGACTCTACATGAGCCAATGGGGGATGTCCCCAGTCGACTGAACCAGATGAAGGTCAGGATATTCCCCATACTACGGGTCAAAGGACCAGGGAAATATACAATGTCGTCTGACCAGATGAAGGCCAGGTCTTCAACTTGACTCTACATGAGCCAATGAGGGATGTCCCCAGTCGACTGATCCGGATGAAGATCAGGATAATCAATTGACTCTACATGAGCCATGGGGAATGTTCCCAGTTGACTGAACCAGATGAAGGTCAGGATACTCCCCATACTACGGGTCCAAAGACTAGGGGAGTCTACACACTCCATATATGATGAAGATCCACGAGGGTCTCCATTTTTCTTTCTACATGATCCAATATGAGTCAATGAGGATTTTTACTCTACTATACCTGAAGAAGGTCTATGAGAGTCTTTCCTTCTCATACTACTAGTTCTGATGAAGGTCCATGATACTACTGTCGAATGGACTATCAAATGGACCTGATGAAGGTCCATAAGGCACAGTCGAATGAACCTAATGAATATCTATGAGAATCTTCAAACTACAAGACCTGATGAAGGTCACGAGACTATTGTCGAATGAACATGTCGCATGGACATGATGAATGTCTATCAAGGTTACTACTCATTCTCCTGATGAGGATTTAAGAGACTACGGTCGAATGGACTTTATGAAAGTCCAAAGAATTCATCACTCACTCTCCTAGACCTGATGAAGGTCTAGATACTACAATTGATAAACTTGATGAAAGCCATCAATGTCAACTCCATTCTACGAGACTACTGTCGAATGGAGTTGTCGAATAGACCTGATGAAGGTCCAAGGAAGTCATTACTCACTATACTAGACCTGTAGAAGGTCCATGAGACTATGGGATGCTACAATGAATGAACTTGATGAAAGTCATCACTCATCACTCTTCTATGAGACTACTGTCGACTGGACTTGTCGAATGGACTTGATGGATATCCAAGGAGCTACGGTCGAATGAACCTGATGAAGGTCTATGTGAATCTTCATTCTACCTGACCTGATGAAGGTCAGGAGACTACGGTCGAATGAACCTGATGAAGGTTCATGAAGCTATAGTCGAATGAACCTGATGAAGGTCCATGTGAATCTTCATTCTACCTGACCTGATGAAGGTCAGGAGACTACGGTCGAATGAACCTGATGAAGGTTTATGAAGCTATGGTCGAATGAACCTGATGAAGGTCCATGTGAATCTTCATTCTATCTGACCTGATGAAGGTCAGGAGACTACGGTCGAATGAAACTGATGAAGGTTCATGAAGCTATAGTCGAATGAACCTGATGAAGGTCCATGTGAATCTTCATTCTACCTGACCTGATGAAGGTCAGGAGACTACGGTCGAATGAACCTGATGAAGGTTCATGAAGCTATAGTCGAATGAACCTGATGAAGGTCCATGTGAATCTTCATTCTACCTGACCTGATGAAGGTCAGGAGACTACGGTCGAATGAACCTGATGAAGGTTCATGAAGCTATAGTCGAATGAACCTGATGAAGGTCCATGGGGCTTTTCCAATACTTTCTAGAGTTTATGGAAATTCATCCATGTAGTTAGAGTGGATGATAATCTCCATACGTAGTGTGAAGATGATTATCCTCATATGTAGTATGAAAGAGATGGATGCCTATCAAGGTCATTACTAATTATACAAGGCTTGAATAAGGTCAATGATACTACAATAAAATAAACTTGATGAAAGTCACATAGAATTTCCATACTACCTAAAGGTTGGTCGATTGGACCTAAAGGAGATCCAAGGGGGTTCTTCATTCTACTAGGCATGATAAAATATTCTCTATGTAGTATGGAGTTGGCAATATTAAATCAACGTAGTATGGAGATGATAACTAACCTTTGATTTAGTCTGGAGGAGTTGACAATCATTCCAAGTAGTCTGGAAGAGATTGGAATTTTCCATGCAGCCTGGAGTTGATGGCCATTCACCTCGTCGTATGACAATCTTTCCATGTCTCTGGGAGCTAAAAAGTGTGCTCAATAATTGAATTTACAAAGCTTGAGCTATTATCTACAAATGATGCAGTTTTGTTGCTTAGCTTTGGTTTCATGCTACAAAAGTGAAGTTCAATTATGAGTGGATGATAGATTCCGTAGGATCGGTTCATGAACCATGCAACTATGGGCGCAATTTTCATTGGTTTCCATGGTTTATGGCCTCACCTAGAATGTGGGATTGCCGTGGCTCTTGTGTGTACATAACTCATTTTCATGTTTCATGTCCGAATGTAGGTCCCATGATAGTGTGTGGAAATCTTGGATACTAAAGCCCAGCCCATTATCAAGGCAAGTTCACGCATGGTTTTGAAAATTTATAAAGCTTTCGAGCCTTA
>SKCR01032395.1:0-21551 GCA_019454045.1 Zanthoxylum bungeanum
GTATCGTGGTAAAGGTAGACCGTAGGCTTTTTATCCCTCCAAATAGAGGGCCTTTAATCCAACTTACTAAGCCCATGTGCAATGTAACATGATGCATGATTATGCAAGAAGATGACATACAAAGGAAAACAAATAACGAAATAAAAGGCGCGGCGAAGTATCGTGGTAAAGGTAGACCGTAGGCTTTTTATCCCTCCAAATGGAGGACCTTTAATCCGACTTACTAAGCCCATGCGCAATGCAACATGATGCATGATTATGCAAGAAGATGACATTCAAAGAAAAGCGAATAACGAAATAAAAGGCGTGGCGAAGTATCGTTGTAAAGGTAGACCGTAGGCTTTTTATCCCTCCAAATGGAGGACCTTTAATCCGACTTACTTAGCCCATGCGCAATGCAACATGATGCATGATTATGCAAGAAGATGATATACAAAGAAAAGCGAATAACGAAATAAAAGGCGCGGCGAAGTATCGTGGTAAAGGTTCTTTTACCCCTAGAAATGGAGGACCTTTAATCCAACTTATTAAGCCCATGCGCATCACATCATAATGCATATAAAAATAAAGAAAACAATATCGGACTTCGTATACCCAATTGAACATATTTTACATCCAACCGAATATACATCATCCGGCGCGGCAAAGCGTCGCGGTAAAGGTTCTTTAACCCCTCGAAATGGAGGACCTTTAATCCAACTTACTAAGCCCATGCGCATCACATCATTACATAAACAAATAACATGCAGAAATTAAATAACGATAATAAACAAATCAAGATAACATGAAATAAAATATGTGCCGTATACTCAAGTGGAACGTGGAATTGCCTCCCAAGTACAGACCGCACTACCGTCCATTCAGATTCGGCTACGGAATTTACGTCTGGGTTTCCATCCTATATACCACAAGAGGCGACACATTTTTCATTCTTTCAAGGGCCACAACACACATCATTCCACAATACTCATGCAAATAAAATTCAATACACAATAAAAATACGAATGAAAATAGATATGAAAAGTGCCCTCAGGTCTAACCTTTTACGTCGACTCTCGGACTCGCGTTACACGGTGATCGGAAGGGCTAAAGCTCCACAACTTTTCTAGTTCACTGGTTCACATTTTTCCTCGCTGTTTTGCTGCTCAAGCTACTGTTTTCACTCCATTTTGCTGTTGTATTTCAGTCATTGTTTTTGCTGTATAAGGCCACTGTTTAGCATTTTTAAGAGGTCTAGGGGCTGCTGTTTTTGGTGTTTTTGGAGGCTTAAAGTGTATATTTTTATTCACTGTTTTAGGGATTTAAAGTGCAGTTTTTTTAGTTACTATTTTAGGTGATTTAGGGGCTATTTTCGGTAATATGTGAGCATTTCCAGGGACAGTTTTTCGGTTAACACATTGACTGTTTCAGGTTGCGGTTTTTGGTTCTATGGGGCTACTGTATATGGGTTATTTTCGCTGATGTGTGGGCTATGGAGGGAGGAGGAGGAGAGAAAATTTTGTTACTTCTTTTTCTTGTGTTAGGCGTGCACTCAAGGACTTTTTTTTCTATATATGCGTGAAATTGGAGGAGGGAGAAGTGTCTTGGTTTTGGGTCTCTTTTATAGACAAAGGGGATGGGTGAATCCTTGCTTGACAAGGAAGGGATTTGTGCATTAAAGGAGGATATTTTTTTAGTGTTATGTAAGGAAAACAAAAGATTGATTGGAGATAAAATTTGGTTTGTTTAGGAAGGTCATATATTTAATTGTTTTGTTTAGGCATGAGATTTATTTAGTTAGGAATATAATATACTTGATTGATTTTAATTAGGCATGATTTTATTTGATATTTATTTTAATTTGGTATATGATTTTTAGATTTTATTTAATTTTGCCATGTGTTAAATATGCATTTTATTAATTTGGATGTGTTTTAGGTGGGCTTGGGCGTGTGGGCCAAGGCTTAGGTGTGTGGGTTGGCTTTGGTGGTGGGCTTGGTTTGTGTAGGCTAGATGTGTGGCTTGCATGGGTTTTGGGCCAAGGTTAAGTGGTTTGCGGGGTTTTTAGGCTAAAGGTGCTTTAAAAGGGGGGTCCAACAAGTGAGCCCGAAGCAAAACAAGCGAATAAAATGTAACAAAATACTAATTCCCTTCCGACGTCTGTTTCCCGCGACTTCCTCGACTTAAAAGGTAGTGTCTCCAAATGAGACTCATCATAGGGACTTATATGCAAAAAATGCAGTGCCTACAGTCGCCCCCACTTTGATGGGACTTGTGCTGCGTGTGACAATGACAATCCTATCAAATTTATGCAATGCATTTTCACTTACCTGGCTCGCCAGCTGTTGCTTAACTTAGTTGTTATCCTGAGATGCTTTGACCTTTGGGCTTTGTTCCCGAACTGTGTTAAGAGAGAGCTTTATTCCCATGGGCTTTATTCCCAAGCTATTTTGAAAGTGGCTTTATTCCTCTAGGCTTTGTTCCCGAACTGTGTAAAGATAGGGCTTTATTCCCCTAGGCTTTGTTCCCGAACTGTGTTAAGATAGGGCTTTATTCCCCTGGGCTTTATTCCCGAGCTGTTTTGAAAGTGGGCTTTATTCACCTAGGCTTTGTTCCAGAACTGTGTAAAGATAGGGCTTTATTCCTCTACCGTGTTGAAATTTGGCTTTATTCCCCTAGGCTTTGTTCCTGAACTGTGCAAAGATAGGGCTTTATTCCCCTGGGCCTTGTTCCCGAACTGTGTTGAATGTGGGCTTTATTCCCGAACTGTACTGAATGTGGGCTTTATTCTCTGGGCCTTGTTCCCGAACTATGTTAACTGTGGGCCTTGTTCCCGAATTGTGTTGAATGTGGGCTTTATTCCCGAACTGCACTGAATGTGGGCTTTATTTCCTGGGCCTTGTTCCCGAACTGTTTCAAGATAGGGCGTTATTCCTCTGGGCCTTGTTCTAGAATTATGCTGACTGTGGGCCTTATTCCCGAACTGTACTAAATGTGGGCTTTATTCCCTGGGCCTTGTTCCCGAACTGTTTCAAGATATGGCGTTATTCCCCTGGGCCTTGTTCCCGAATTATGTGGACTGGGGGCCTTATTCCCCTGGGCTTTGCTCCCTAACTGTGTCAAGATATGGCTTTATTCCCCTAGGCTTTATTCCCGAACTGTGTTGAAAGTGGGCTTTATTCCCCCAGGCTTTGCTCCCGAACTGTGTCAAGATAGGGCTGCTTCCCCTAGGCTTTATTCCCGAACTATACTGAATGAAGGCTTTATTCCCTAGGCCTTGTTCCCGAACCTGTTACCGATGTAGTGGTTCTTCGACCTCAAACTGATGTGGGCCTCGCCCCAAAACTGATACTGACGTGGGCCTCGCCTCTAAACTGATACTCACGTCAGGCCTCGCCCCCCAAACTGGTACTGAGGTGGGCCTCGCCCCCAGACTGATTGCTGATGTGGGCCTCGCCCCCAGACTGATACTGATATGGGCCTCGCCCCCAATCTGATGCTGATGTGGGCCTCGCCCCTAAACTGATACTGATGTGGGGCCTCCCCCCCCAAACTGGTACTGAGGTGGGCCTCACCCCCAGACTGATACTGATATGGGCCTCAGCTCTGAGACTCATCCCCAAACTGCTGATGTCATATTGATGCTTCTGATTGGCTTTCATTTGCCGCTTTCTCTTTTCTTCTTCAAAACCTGTGAATACAAAACAAACACAAAACACAAAAAGGAATGCAAAATATGTTACGTGTATGCATGCAGCGTGTGAATGAGTTTCCCATCCCGTTCGGTTATGTCTTCCGCCAATTCCCTTGATGACCATTCTTCTCTCCCTTAGGGAAAATACTGTTTCAATCTATCCACAGATCGGCTCGGTGAACTCATTTCCTTCCAAGTTTGACAGTCTCACTGCCCATATCTCCCAATTTCTAAATGGCTGTCCTTCTTTTTGCTTGCTTCTTTCAAGGACTCCATTGTGTTCTAAATATCGCTGAGTATTATAGTGCTAGGTTGAATGCTTGTCAACTATACTCATGTTACAGGTTTGAAAAGATGCGACTCAGGCAAGTAACGAAATGAACGCCTTATTATCATTAAGAAAGGTTCGAATAAGTAGACAAAATCAATGTCCTATTAAAAATGATGGATCAAATAGCTAGGGAGAACAGCTTCATCATTCGTAGCATTGCCTTCTTCCTCGACCTATGGTTCTTTACTACTACTGTTATCCTTTATTCCAAGAAGCCTGGTAGTTGAGAGTTTGGAGGACAAAGGTTTCGGGTAGGCCGGAGTTGATCATGTGGTGGGGGGTGGAATGGAGTGAGTGGTAATTAGGCAAGGGATTTTGTGTATGGTTAGGTTGTTCTTTTTCTGGATTGGGTATTTCAAGGAGTCAATGAGGTTTTGGACCTCATGCCTAAGGCGGGTATAATTGTGGTGTCATGGCATTTTTCTTGATGGAGAGTAAGTAACAATACTGGTTTAGTTGAGGTTGAGGCAGTGTTGGTTTCTATAATATGTCCCAAGGAAAGATTAAGCATTCATGAAATACTATAAATGAATAATATAAAAAAGACTTGAAGCATGGCAGAATCATACTTACAAAGCTATGTGATGAAGAAGATGATCAAATGGTGGAAGCTCCAAGTGTTGGAAGATTCGGCCAAGAGGAGGAAGAAGACTTGAAGCTCCAAGTTTTGTATTCCAAGCTCTTTGATGTGTTTCCCTATCACCTCTTTTGATCCCTTGCTTGTGCTAGCAAAATTGGAGAAATAGAAGATCAAATCTTCCTTGCCTTGTCAATGGAGTTCTCGGCAATTTGAGAGAGAAGAGAGATTTTGTGTAAAGTCTTAATTTATCTTTGTTTTACCAAAAATCAATTTATATTTATGTTATAATTATTAAATAAATAATAAATCTATGACATAAACCATGCAATGGCTTAGAGTGTCAAACACTCAAACTCCATGCAAAGCCTTTGAGTGTAATGCACACTATCACCATGCAATGCCTTAGAGTGTTTGTACACTATTAACATGCAATGCCTTACATAAAATAATGCATATAATGACACGGTCATGTGGGCCCCACACGTTCCCAAATGAAAGTGGGCCCACGTCACTCACGCGTTCGGGTTCGATATTTCCGAAATACCGAACTTGCGTCGCGAGTTAATTAAATCGGATTTAAATAAATAATCGCTCCTAGCGAAATTATTTAAGTCGCTTACGAATTAATTTCTAATAATGTATGCCCGAATTAAACTAATTTAATTTCGCGTCCGAAATCGAATTCCGATTATTATTCGAATACAATAATTTTATCGATTAATTCCAAATTAACGTTCTCTCTCAAATAGGCACTTTATCAAGATAAAGTTTCTCCGACACTTTAACAGATTAATTAAGTCCGAATCAAATATCATAGGTGATCTTCAGGAAGCGACCCAAGAGATCTCCGGATTGATTTTTGGCATAGTAAAGTAATACGGTCGTCGGATAATCCGAAACGTACGTACCCACCATCGCCATACTACTTCTTTACGATTTTACAAGACAAGGTTGGCTTCTAGCAAAGCGCCCTGCCTACCACTCTCCAGAAATCTTCTTATAGGCATATAAGGATCTGTATCAGGCGTATTAGATACCGTAGTATTCAGTACATCGATCCAATATCGGTGATTGTTGGTAATTTCTAAGGTCCCAGATCAAATCAAGACATGAAATAATGCGTGAATACACCACGAAGATAGCGGAATACTTACATTGATCGGTTATGTCGATTTGAAGACGAATCATGCCCAAAAACGCACTGCCTTTGTAAGCCCACTGCAGCAGTCCATGCTCACTGTCTTGGCAGTTTCGGGTCTCAAAACGAAGCTCCAAACTCCATCGGATGAGTCCCGCCTCATGGTTGAACCTCCCTACCACCTTCGCAAGACTCGTAGTGTGCTAGCACTTGCGGTTTTCACCATGAAAACCCAACTCTTGGCTTCCCTTGCTCACGGTTTTGGTTCAAAACCAGTAACATGTTTCAGTTTGGGCGTGAGAGAGGTGAGAAGAGAGAATGAGAGAGAGTTGAATTGTGTATTAAGTTAAAATGATTTACCAAAAATCAATTTATATTTATGCCATAATATTTATTAAATTAATAATAAAATTATGACACAAAACATGCAATGGCTTAGAGTGTCAAACACTCAAACTCCATGCAATGACATTGAGTGCAATGTACACAATCTACATGCAAAGCATTAGAATGACATGTGTCATGTGGGCCCCACACGTTTCCAAATGAAAGTGGGCCCACGTGCACTCACGCGTTCGGGTTCGATATTTCCGAAATACCGAGCTTACGTCGCGACGTTAATTCAATCGAATTTAAATAAATAATTGCGCCTAGCGAAATTATTATTTACGTCGCTAACGAATTAATTCTAAATTAACTCGTTTGCCCGAATTAAAATCTAATTTTAATTCCGCGTCGAAATCTAATTTCATTTAATATATCGAATATATTAATTTATCGATTAATTCCAATTAATCGTTCTCTCTCTCTTTAGACGACATTTTATCCCGGATAAAATATCTCCGTTATTAATCCTAGATTAATTTTCTCTCTCTTCTGTATAATCCCAGATTATTCAAGAGTACGAGTTGTGCGTCATCGGTGGATTATCGGGAAGCGACCCATGAGATCCCCGGATAATCTGGCAGTAAATACGGTCGTCGGAGTATCCGAATCACGTACGTACCAAGTACTACGTTCTACCGATTTACGAGACAAGGTCGACTCCTAGCAAAGCACCAAGTCTACCCAATTCTCCGGACATATCCATTTAAGAATATTAAGATCTGTATCAAGCGTAGTATACTAATGTATTGTGCATATCGGCCCAGTATCGGATAGTCACGTGCTAGGGCTGGGGCTGGATAAGTGTCTGCCCCGTCCGAAACACATATCGGATGTCTGGTAACTAGTCTCTATAATCGGATATTCATGACCTGGTCATAATATCACGATTGGATGCGCATCTCTTAAGAGCACTAATACCGTATCCTGCGTGACATCATCTCCACTATGACTGGAGTGATACTTCCGTCTTGACATCACATCCAATACACTACGATTCTCAATATACCCGGCATTGGCGTACACAGAACCTAGTTACAGTCCTAGACGACCTCAACTAAAGTATATCGATTGTCGTAAGCATTAGCGATGTAAGTCTCAGGTTAAGACTATACACACCTACCTTGATTTCGGCCTCCCATAGACACATATTCATAATACCAATGGGATTCCGAGGGGTCTATCCAGAGCGAAGCTGTTTCCCGTACCATCGGTGAAACACGACCTCCTATCGCACTTGCATAAGTATCCAATACTTATATATATGAGAACTATGCCGTTGTGCTCACAAACGCACAAGTGCAATACTAGCCTATTCCGCATTATCGATGTCCAGTCTCGATAATACTACGGCTAGGGATATTTAATGATTAATCCTTCGTGGACTGATACTGTCTCATATCATCTCAATCCAGGAACTAATCATAGGGACCTCTCTTCATTTATATATCTATGGTGATCTAATCACAAATGATGAGAGTGCAATTTCCTTATTACATAGTTAATTTGCTACAACAACACAATGATCTGTGCAAATAGTGACGCTATGGGTCATATTATCCAACAATCTCCCACTTGGCACATAGCCAGTCACTCGAGTGTCTAACACCCGAACTATGTACAATTCGCTCAAATTTGCTGAGGAAAGGTTTTCGTCAGCGGATTTGCTTAATTATCGTCTGACGCGATTTACACGATCATCACATCGCCACGATGTATGATCCGAACGAATCAGATGATATAGAAGTATATATGGATCGTCGATGAGACCTTTAATTCCTTAGCTTGTGCTGACGCCTAGCTCAGCTGCTAACAGAACTATATCTAATCTAATTAGATTTATTTCGACCCAAATGGCTTCTATTGCTGCCTCAGCTGCAGCAATAATCCGCATTTGTTGTTTATTCGGCAACAGTTATCTTGCTCGGAAGATTTCCAGCTCACTGTCCCGTTATTCAAACTTTATAGTACCGTAGTATTTAATTGTTTGGAAACTTGCAGTAGTGATCCCAGTCACTTCAAGTTCTCCTTCTCCATAGTTAAGACAACATCTTTAGTTCTCTCAGATACTAACAGATGTTCTTAATGTTCAATCCAGTGACTATCACTTGGATTGACCCAATTGTGACTCCATATGCTCGAAGCGTATGAGACACCAATACAAGTACATTTTAAATGTACAATTTTCCAGAGAGTGTTAACAACTCCAAATCTATCCCAGTAGATCTTTATTCCTTGAATAAAGGTTGTTACTCCCCAGAATTCTACGGAGAATTTCTATTGAAAGAATATCTATGAAAGCCAAGCTTTCACCAATTGCTTTATGGGAATTTCACTGTCAGTGCCCTCTCCCACTAACCTCCTTATATACACAAGAATTATTTCGTTTTGAGTAAATCATAAACCATTATGATTATTTCAAAACGTCAGTTCCAAGAACCTTATGCTTGCATTGATCCAAACATGGATCGAATAACCCGCAAACCTGGTTTGTCGGTTATACAAAATCGTCAGGATGTTGTAAACATCCTCCAAAAGGTTTCCTTTTCAGGAAAGCGATTTTGATTTGTAACTGACATATTTCATAAATGAAATACGCAGTTATCAACAAGCATTTTCAAAATGGATTTACCATGGCAACAGGTAAAAGGTTGAACCGTTATTAACACAATGTTGATAACGATACCTTTCCGTCAAAAGCCTAGCTTTGTACGTTGGTATGTTGCCATCCATGTATGTCTTCCTTGAAGACGTATAATGTACCAATAGGCACAATGCTTTGTGGTACAACAACTAGTATCCATAATAGTCGTTATACATGGAATCCATTTCGGACTCATGGCACTTTGCCATAACAGGGAGTCGATACCTTGTATCACTTCCTCAAAACGTAGTCGGTGGATTACCTTCATAAGATTGACATCTTAATGAGGTTAGATCAGAAACCCATACCCTAGGTTGTTTTCTGACTCTATCCGATCTACCCGATTTCTTGTGTATTTGAAGATTAATGGTACAGATTCATCATAGATGAATGTTGTGTTCCATTAAGGACTTCGTGCTATGAATAGTATTACTCCGATTTTCATTGAGTATCACTATCCTCCCACTGACCACTGCATATCGGTATTCCTCTCAGGAAAACCGCATGGTGAGCAACAATCACATTGTTCTCATGTGGGATTTATAAGTACTATACTTATGGTTTCCCTTAGGATAACCTATATTGGCACTAATCCAATTTGGGTTTAGTTTGGTATCATCCAAACTTTATGCCTGGCATACCCAAATTATCAGGAATAAGAAACCTCGTTTCTTTCCTGTTCATATCCTATATGATATCTGTCAAACAGATTTATATGGAACCTTATTCCAAATAAGTTTTGCACTGTTAATACATATCCTGTTGAAGGAAACAGTAGCTCAGAGCGACTCGATAAACCTTATCATGTCCAACAAAACTTGGTTTTTAGTTCGGACACACCGTCAACTGACGTGTCTCGGGAGGAGTCCTCATATGAAAGAATACCGTACTCTTTCATGTACGTATGAAACTTACTGCTTAAGTATTTACCAATACGGTCTTACCGCAGCGGCAATAATACTACAGCCGATCTGTTTGTATACTTCGTGTCGAAACTCAAAGTTTCGTATTTGTGTTCTTCAAAAGAAACACATAACCATAACGTGATGCCAATCCGTTAAGGTCACGAAATATTCATGTTCACATCTAGCCTAGCTAGATATGGGCCCACTTACTTCACCATGAATAGGGCTAACAGATCGGTGGCCCTTTTACTATTACCAAGTAAATAGTATTTTAGGTATTTTACCTAATAAACTAGATTCGTAGACCTTATTTGAATAGTCAAATCAGTCCTAGTATCCACTCTTCAAAGTGTGGATATACGAGTCTTGTTTAATTGTGTCCTAGACAACAATGCCACAAATAAGTCTCTATTGATCAAATCAATTTGAGCTATTTATTTGTCATTTATATGTTTGAGATTTTATTTATATTCAAAATATAAATTATGTTATTTACATCTAATGTATTTATCTCAGTATCATCTTTATATAATGAAACACTTTAGTGTTTTAGAATATAAAGGTTTTATCCGCATCGGATTAAACACTGATATAGAGATAATGTCTCTAGTCAAACTAGTTACATTATAACATAATTAAGTACATACCCAAAGGGTAGTTCCTAAATTAGGTATCTACGGTCGAAACAGCGACTTTCGTCCCGTTTCCAATTCGCAGAGAAATCTCGGCTTGAAGCCAGTATCCAGCTCACAGCGGATTCTGAACGTCAATACATATATGTATTATGTACCACACTAAGTATTAAAATCCAATTTTAATACTAGTAGTAAACATAACTTTGACAAAATTTTTTAAAGTTAGAGCCTCTCCCTATCTTTAATTCCTTCGTGTCTTCCATATCCAAATGGTAGTCACTTTGGGATATGTCAATTACCTTTTCAATATTTCACAAACCTTTGGCCAAGCCTTGGGTTTAGAATATCGAAATGATGTGCACCTTGTGCTACATGCCCAATTGCAAACTTTGACTTTTCTCCACTAGAATAGTCAATTAATTGCAATTTTAATAATTTAAATCTAAAGATAGATTTATGTAAGTATATTAATTAAGCACTAAAGTCATCATCACATAAATCTTCCAAAGATTTATGCTCTACTATTTGCTTAATTATGGGCTTAGTCATATAAGTTATTTATCAAATAAATTAACCTATTAATTATTCCCAAATGAAAATTAAATCATTTAAAACATTTAATCCAAGGATATATATTTTAAATATTCAACTTTCAATTCTTTCTTGATTTAATAGTCCAACTATTTAATCAATTTAATAAGGTACTATTTATTATAATGATTACAATAATCCAATTATTTAATCAACTATAATTTTAATATTGATTACTATAATAAAATCAACTATCATTTTAATTCAATTATATTGATTACTATAATCCAATTATAAAATCAACTATATATTGAATGAGTTTGTATATAGTCCAACTATATATATTTTAAAAACAACATAATATTAGTCCAACTAATACTTTTGATTAATATGACGAGTAAAATATAGATGAGCGTTTTAGCGAGTATTCGAACGAATGTTGCAAATTCAATACTTGCCTCCCACTATTTTTCGTCGAGCCTCTAACCCTCTGTCGAGTACTCGGGAAACCGTGTTTCCTAGTGGGCTAGGATCCCGTTAAATATCACACAATCTTGACTTTGGCCAACAAATTGTATGATAATTAACTAGGTAGATCTCGAAGATCAATTGGATCTATCCAACTCCTAGATCCAGTAGGTGGACATCCAAGTCCTAAACATATATCTTATATATGTCTATACATCGAATGTATACCCTAACCTTTTTCCTCTGAATCAACTAGGCCTGGCTTTGGCACAACAAACCTATGATCCCAGTCAAGCGCGGACCCATTGACATGGAAGCTTCGTAATCAATGTCAATGGACAAGAAGTGGTCTTGACTTTGGCCAACAAACCACAACTTGGACACGACACCGATATGGAACAAAGCCTCGTGATTAAAACACATCTTCGAAGGACAAGGGCTTGACTTTGGCCAACAACCCTGCCAATCTAGGATCTTGAGTAAGAATCACTCAATGGAAGGAAAAACGCATGATATTTGATGAGGGCTTTTTCGCGTGCAAATTGGCTACCAATTTAATTATCTTTGTTAAGGTCTCATCATCATACACCCTTAAACATGCATTCTAAATACATAATAAAGCGAGTATGAAAATAAATAATAATGATATGCGGATGGATACTTAACACATTGATCCTAGATCAAATCTCTCCCTTTCTCACTCAAGCTAGCACTAGTATTACTTCTACCTGTTACACTACACTTCTAAAGAAACCTCATATACATAGAGGGGAATAGGTGAGAAGAGAATACAAAGAGAAAGAAGGTGATAAGGCTGGACACGCAGGTCCAATTTAATAAATCGAATTTATTACAACAATTTCTAAAATTGCCCACCCGACTAATATCCATCCGATATACATTATTCATTCAACACAACCACGTATTCACACACATAAGCATGCTATCAATCAATCTAATCAAATTAATTAATCTGATAATTAAGTGATCATCCAATGTTCAAACAACGATTTGATTTTGTTCGAGTCAAACTCGTTTTTGCGAATAAGTACTTAAAGTACGAATTCATGAATTAAATTAAACTACATCATTAAATCTAATTTAACATGTATTAATACTAATTCACTATTCAATTCCAAATTAAATATTACACTTTTATTAATAAACCTTTTACGATTTAAATTCCAAATCTAATCGTAACGCGTCTCAAAGACCGATTAACGTCCAACGTCAATCAATTAAAGTCCAATGGGCTTTTGATTGATTTCTTAAGGCGTGGACTTTTGGTCAACTCGGGTCAAACCGATAACCAAAGTCCAATCCGGGATTTACCCCATAAGCCCATAAATCAATCTTGGCCCATTAGGCCCAATTGAACTTTAAAGGTTCATTAGTCGCATTTGGGCTTTATGGTCAAGGTTTTGGGCCCAATTGGATCCAATCCATTTGGCCTAAACAAACTTGATAAATCAAGCCCAATAGGCCCAATTACAACAATTCAAGCCCAAATCCAATTAAGCCTAAATAATTAAATTCCACTAATCCAATTACGCAATTTAATTACCTAAAGTGCATTATATGATAATCGACTAAATCAATATTCCGAAGCACCAAATTAGTCCAATTAATCATGCTTAATTCATTATCATATGTCCCACACACAAATTGAAAAATCACCCCATACACATGCTTCAATGTCTCGGCCAAGGAAGGTTATTTTGTCCGATTTGAATTTCAATCCGATTAATTACACAATTGACAACGTATAAACTTCCCGAATGATTCATACACATCCAATGTCATAAAATCAAAAATTCCAAGACATTCAATAGGGCTATACATTCGGCCAAGGTGAAGGAAATTGGGGATTTTTGTCAATTCAAAATTCAATCAAATTGACTTCAAATTAACATCATCCTATATCATTATAACTCATCCAATGAATTTAAAATGAAAAATTCCAAGAACTCCAAGACTCCTACACATTCGGCCAACCAAATAAATTGGGGGAAAATTATTCCAAATCAATTTTCAAATTGGTCCAACCAAAATGCAATCAACATGTATAAGCATACTCAAACAATCAATTTATTCAAATCATGCTCAACAAACATTTACCCAAATTTAAGCCCTACATTTTTCATGCTTGCAACATTAGCTCTGATGCCATTGTTGGTAATTTTAAGGTCCCAAGATCAAATCAAGACATGAAATAATGCGTGAATACACCAACGAAGATAGCGGAATACTTACATTGATCGGTTATGTCGATTTGAAGACGAATCATGCCCAAAAACGCACTGCCTTTGTAAGCCCACTGCAGCAGTCCATGCTCATGTCTTGGCAGTTTCGGGTCTCAAAACGAAGCTCCAAACCCATCGGATGAGTCCCGCCTCATGGTGAACCTCCCTACCACCTTCGCAAGACTCGTAGTGTGCTAGCACTTGCGGTTTTCACCATGAAATGAAAAACCACTCTTAGCTTCCCTATTGCTCACGTTTTTCTGGTTCAAAACCAGTGGCCTGTACCCATTGGGCGTGAGAGAAGAGAGCCATTGAGAGAGATGAGTTTGGTGTGTTGGTTAAACGTATTCACGCATTTTTCATGTCTGATTGATCTTGGGACTTAGAATACCAACAATGGTATCAGAGAATACACCAATGAAAGATACGGAATACTTACATTGATCGGTTATGTCGAATTGGAGACGATTCAAGCCCAAAAACGCCACTGTCTTTGTAAGCCCACTGCAGCAGCCCACTGCCTACAAAAACAGAAAATGAGTGAAGAAATGGAGCTCCTAGCTTCGTTGGATGGAATCCCGTTCATGGTCGAACCTCCCACCCCTTCGCAACTTGATTAAGTGTGCTAGCCACTTGATTTCACCATGAAATCCACTTTGCTTCCCTATTGTTCACGTTTTTGTTGATGAAAAACAGTGAGCAGTTTGCCCCATTTGGGCGTGAGAGAAGAGAGCATTTTGAGAGAGAAAAATGTGTTGTTTGAATTAAAATGATTTACCAAAAATCAATTTATATTTATGCCATAATTTTCATTAAATTAATAATAAAATTATGACACATAACATGCAATGGCTTAGAGTGTCAAACACTCAAACTCCATGCAATGACATTGAGTGCAATGTACACAATCTACATGCAAAGCATTAGAATGACATGTGTCATTGGGCCCCACACGTTTCCAAATGAAAGTGGGCCCACGTGCACTCACGCGTTCGGGTTCGATATTTCCGAAATACCGAGCTTACCTCGCGACGTTAATTAAATCGAATTTAAATTAAATAATGCGCCTAGCGAAATTATTATTTACGTCGCTAACGAATTAATTCTAATTAACTCGTTTGCCCGAATTAAAATCTAATTTTAATTCCGCGTCGAAATCTAATTTCGTTTAATATATCGAATATATTAATTTACCGATTAATTCCAAATTAATCGTTATCTCTCTCTAGACGATATTTTATCTAGATAAAATATCTCCGTAATTAATCCTAGATTAATTTTCTCTCTCTTCTGTATAATCCCAGATTATTCAAGAGTGCGAGTTGTGCGTCATCGGTGGATTATGGGAGCGACCCATGAGATCCCCGGATAATTGGCAGTAAATACGGTCGTCGGAGTATCCGAATCACGTACGTACCAAGTACTACGTTCTACCGATTTACGAGACAAGGTCGACTCCTAGCAAAGCACCAAGTCTACCTAATTCTCCGGACATATCCATTTAAGAATATTAAGATCTGTATCAAGCGTAGTATACTAATGTATTGTGCATATCGCCCCAGTATCGGATAATCACGTGCTAGGCTGGGGCTGGATAAGTGTCTGCCCCGTCCGAAACACATATCGGATATCTGGTAACTAGTCTCTATAATCGGATATTCATGACCTGGTCATAATATCACGATTGGATGCGCATCTCTTAAGAGTACTAATACCGTATCCTGCGTGACATCATCTCCACTATGACTGGAGTGATACTTCCGTTTTGACATCACATCCAATACACTACGATTCTCAATATACCCGGCATTGGCGTACACAGAACTAGTTACAGTCCTAGACGAATCAACTAAAATATATCGATTGTCGTAAGCATTAGCGATGTAAGTCTCAGGTTAAGACTATACACACCTACCTTGATTTCGGCCTCCCATAGACACATATTCATAATACCAATGGGATTCCGAGGGGTCTATCCAGAGCGAAGCTGTTTCCCGTACCATCGTGGTGAAACACGACCTCCTATCGCACTTGCATAAGTATCCAACACTTATATATATGAGAACTATGCCGTTGTGTCCTCACAACGCACACAAGTGCAATACTAGCCTATTCCGCATTATCGATGTCCAGTCTCGATATTACTTCGGCTAGGGAATTCAATGATTAATCCTTCGTGGACTGATACTGTCTCATATCATCTCAATCCAGGAACTAATCATAGGGACCTCTCTTCATTATATATCTATGGTGATCTAATCACAAATGATGAGAGTGCAATTTCCTTATTACATAGTTAATTTGCTACAACAACACAATGATCTGTGCAAATAGTGACGCTATGGGTCATATTATCCAACAATATGGATGAGTTATAATGCACTTTAGGTAATTAAATTGCGTAATTGGATTAGTGTAATTTAATTATTTAGGCTTAATTTGGTGCTTCGGAAATATTGATTTAGTCGATTAATCATATAATGAACAATAGGGAAGCAAGAGTGGATTTTCATGGTGAAAATTCAAGTGCTAGCACACTTACAAGTCTTGCGAAGGTGGTAGGAGGTTCGACCATGAGACGGGATCCATCCAACGAAGCTAGGAGCTCCATTTCTTCACTCAATTTTTTGTTTTTGTAGGCAGTGGGCTGCTGCAGTGGGCTTACAAAGACAGTGCGTTTTTGGGCTTGAATCGTCTCCAAATCGACATAACCGATCAATGTAAGTATTCCGCTATCTTCATTGTTGGTAAATTCTAAGGTCCCAAGATCAAATCAAGACATGAAAACATGCGTGAATACACCAATGAAGATAGCGGAATACTTACATTGATCGGTTATGTCGATTTGGAGACGATTCAAGCCCAAAAACGCACTGTCTTTGGGCTTGAATCGTCTCCAAATCGACATAACCGATCAATGTAAGTATTCCGCTATCTTCATTGGTGTATTCACGCATGTTTTCATGCTTAATTCATTATCATGTGTCCAACACACAAATTGAAAATAGCGGAATACTTACATTGATCGGTTATGTCGATCAATGTAAGTATTCCGCTATTTTCAATTTGTGTGTTGGACACATGATAATGAATTAAGCATGAAAACATGCGTGAATACACCAATGAAGATAGCGGAATACTTACATTGATCGGTTATGTCGATTTGGAGACGATTCAAGCCCAAAGACAGTGCGTTTTTGGGCTTGAATCGTCTCCAAATCGACATAACCGATCAATGTAAGTATTCCGCTATCTTCATTGGTGTATTCACGCATGTTTTCATGTCTTGATTTGATCTTGGGACCTTAGAATTTACCAACAATGGTATCAGAGCCAGGTTTCAAGAAGCGGAATTGAAAAAGCATCCATTCCGAATGGAAGTGAGGGACAAGCTCTGGGAAAGCGAAGCAACCTATAAAGAAAGAAGGCAGTCAGGCTTAGCTATTTTATTTCAAGTGAAAAATGAGACTTCGCCCCTTCGAAGTTTTAAAATCTCGAAAAAATTTAGCGTGGTTTTTCTCTAAAAATTCGCTAACGAATTAATTCTAAATTAATTCATTTGCCCGAATTAAAATCTAATTTCAATTTCGCGTCGAAATCGAATTCCGTTTATTATATCGAATATAATAATTTTACGATTAATCTAAATTAATCGTTCTCTCTCTATATACAGTACTTTATCCAAGATAAAGTCTCTCCGTAATTAATCCAAGATTAATCGAGTTTGAATCATACGTCATCGGTGAATCTTCGGGAAGCGACCCAAGAGACCTCTAGATATGTTGGCAGTAAATCCGGTTGTCGAACTATCCGAACACGTACGTACGAAGTACTACGTTTTTACCGATTTACAAGACAAGGTTAGCTTCTAGCAAAACGCCATGCCTACCCAATTCTCTAGAAATATTCTTACTGGAATATTAGATCTATAACAGGCGTAGTATACCGTAGTATAGTGTATATCGAACCCGAACGCGTGAGTGCAAGTGGGCCCACTTTCATTTGGAAACGTGTGGGGCCCACATGACACTTGTCATTATTTGTATTTTTTTAATCAAGATGCAATGCATGAAGATAGTGTACAAAGCACTCAAAGATAATGCATGGAAATTGAGTGTTAGACACTCTAAGTGCTTGCATGGTTTGTGTTATATTTATATTATTATTTAATATAATTATAACATAAATATAAATTGATTTTTGAGACAAAAAATCAAATCCTCCTCTCCTCTCTCATTACCGAAACTGTGACAGTTTCTTGGCTCTCCATTTTCAGGTTTTTGTTGCAAAAGCTTGAAGAATTTGTGTTTGTTTGGAACATAAAGAACACATCTTTGGCTAGCACCATCAAGGGATCATACAAGGTGTTATGGGAAACTCATCTTAGAGCTTGGAAGGATCAACTAAAGCTTGGAGCTTCTCTTTACTGCTTGGCCGAAATCTTCACTGCACATAGGAGCATTTTTGCTTCATCCATTGCATCCACATTTGGCTTTTGTGAGTATTGTTTCCGCCATTACTTCCTTTTAGTTCATTTATATATATATCTTGCTTGGTTTTTGATCTTGGGACATGGTTATTAGATTGCCAACAATGGTCATGTCTGCATATATGGCCAAAAGTACCCTTGAGATATAGCTTTATGCGCCTTCCTCCCGAGTGATTCCCCTTCGTGTATTTCTGCCATAACCAACCCGGCTTGGATTAAATGTTTTAAATGATTTAATTTTCAATTGGGATTAATAATAGGTTAATTTATTTGATAAAATAACTTATTATTACTAAGCCCATAATTAAGCAATAGTAGAGCATAAGTCTTTGGAAGATTTATGTGATGATGACTTTAGTGCTTAATTGATATACTTATAATAAATCTATCTTTAGATTTAAAAGTATTAAAATTGCAATTAATAATTCTTGGAGAATTAATTGATTATTCTAGTAGAGAAAAGTCAAAGTTTGCAATTGGGCATGTAGCACAAGGTGCACATCGTTTCGATATTCCGAAACCCAAGGCTTGGCCAAAGGTTTGTGAATATTGAAAAGGATAATTGACATATCCCAAATTAACTACCATTTGGATATGGAAGACACGAAGGAATTAAAGAGGGCGAGGCTCTAACTTTAAAATATTTGTCAAAGTTATGTTCACTACTAGTATTAAAATTGGATTTTAAATACTTAGTGTGGTACATAAAATATATGTATTGACGTTCAGAATCCGCTGTGAGCTGGATACTGGCTTCAAGCCGAGATTTTTCTGCGAATTGGAAACGGGACGAAAGTCGCTGTTTCGACCGTAGATACCTAAGTTTAGGAACTACCCTTCGGGTGTGTACTTAAATTAGGAAATGTTATAATGTAACTAGTTTGACTAGAGACATTATCTCTATATCAGTGTTTAATCCGATGCGGATAAAACCTTTATATTCTAGAACACTAAAGTGTTTCATTATATAAAGATGATACTGAGATAAATACATTAGATGTAAATAACATAATTTATATTTTGAATAAAATAAAATCTCAAACATATAAATGACAAATAAATAGCTCAAATTGATTTGATCAATAGAGACTTATTTGTGGCATTGTTGTCTGGGACACAATTAAACGAGACTCGTATATCCACACTTTTGAAGAGTGGGTACTAGGACTGATTTGACTATTCAAATAAGGTCTACGAATCTAGTTTATTAGGTTAAAAACCTAAAATACTATTCCTTGGTAATAGTAAAAGGGCCATCGATCTGTTAGCCCTATTCATGGTGAAGTAAGTGGGCCCATATCTAGCTAGGCTAAATGTGAACATGCATATTTCGTGACCTTAACGGATGTGGCATCACGTTATGGTTATGTGTTTCTTTGAAGAACACAAATACGAAACTTTGAGTTTCGACACGAAGTATGCAAACAGATCGGCTGTAGTATTATGCCGCTGCGGTAAGACCGTATTGGTAAATACTTAAGCAGTAAGTTTCATACGTACATGAAAGAGTACGGTATTCTTTCATATGAGGACTCCTCCCGAGACACGTCATTGACGGTGTGCCAAACTAAAAACCAAGTTTTGTTGGACATGATTAGTTTTTTTTCGCGAGTCGCTCTGAGCTACTGTTTCCTTCAACAGGATATGTATTAACAGTGCAAAACTTATTTGGAATAAGGTTCCATATAAATCTGTTTGACAGATATCATATAGGATATGAACAGGAAAGAAACGGGGTTTCTCATTCTGATAATTTGGGTATGCCAGGCATAACGTTTGGTTGATACCAAACTAAGGACCCAAATTGGATAAGTGCCAATATAGGTTATCCTAAGGGAAACCGTAAGTATAGTACTTGTAAATCCCACATGAGAACAATGTAATTGTTGCTCACCATGCGGTTTTCCTGAGAGGATATACCGATATGCAATGGTCAGTGGGAGGATAGTATAACTCGATGAAAATCGGAGTAATATTGTTCTAGGCATTGAATCGGAATGGAACAAAATAGTTGATCAAGATAAAACTATACCATTAATCTTCGAATACACGAGAACTAAGGAAATGATACAAGGTATCAACTCCCTATTATGGCAAAGTGCCATGAGTCCGGAATGGATTCCATGTATAATAACTATTTTGGATACTAGTTGTTGTACCACAAGGCATTGTGCCTATTGGTACGTAAACGTCTTCAAGGAAGACATACATGGAAGGCAACATACCAACGTACAAAGCTAGGCTTTTGACGGAAAGGTATCGTTATCAACATTGTGTTATAACGGTTCAACCTTTTACCTGTTGCCATGGTAAATCCATTTTGAAGATGCTTGTAGATAACTGTATATTTCATTTATGAAATATGTCAGTCACAAATCAAAATCGCTTTCCTGAAAAGGAAACCTTTTGGAGAATGTTTATAACATTCTGACGATTTTGTATAACCGACAAACAAGGTTTGCGGATTATTCGATCCATGTTTGGATCAAAGCAAGCATAAGGTTCTTGGAACTGACGTTTTGAAATAATCATAATGGTTTATGATTTAACTCAAAACAAAATGATTCTTGTGTATATAAGGAGGTTAGTGGGAGAGCGCGCACTGACAGTGAATTCCCATAAAATAATTGGTGAAAGCTTGGCTTTCATGGATATTCTTTCAATAGAAATTCTCCGTAGAATTCTGGGGAGTAACAACCTTTATTCAAGGAATAAAGATCTACTGGGATAGATTTGGAGTTGTTACACTCTCTCGGAAATTGTACATTTAAAATGTACTTGTATTGGTGTCTCATACGCTTCGAGCATATGGAGTCACAATCAAGTCAATCCAAGTGATAGTCACTGGATTGAATTTAAGGACATCTGTTAGTATCTTAGAGAACTAAAGATGTTGTCTTAAACTATGGAGAAGGAGAACTTGAAGTGACTGGAATCACTACTGCAAGTTCCGAACAATTAAATACTACGGTACTATAAAGTTTGAAAACGGGACAGTGAGCTGGAAATCTTCCTAGCAAGATAACTGTTGCCGAATAAACAACAAATGCGGATTATTGCTGCTGCAGCTAAGGCAGCAATAGAAGTCTTTTGGGTCGAAAATAAATCTAATTAGATTAGATATAGCTCTGATACCATGTTGAGATTCTAAGGTCCGCGATCAACCAAGACTGAAATTATGTGTGAACACATCAACGGAGGTAGCGGAATATACTTCATTGATCGGTTATGTCGATTTGAAGATGAATCATGCCAAAAACGTACTGCCTTGGTAAGCTTACTGCACCAGTCCATGCTCACTACAAATCCGCTGACGAAAACCTTTCCTCAGCAATTTGAGCGAACCGTACATAGTTCGGGTGTTAGACACTCGAGTGACTGGCTATGTGCCAAGTGGGAGATTGTTGGACAAAATGACCCATAGCGTCACTATTTGCACAGATCATTGTGTTGTTGTAGCAAATTAACTATGTGACAAGGAAATTGCACTCTCATCATTTGTGATTAGATCACCATAGATATATAAATGA
>SKCR01032396.1:0-21635 GCA_019454045.1 Zanthoxylum bungeanum
CAACTTCGCCTTGTACTCACGGCAGTCACGCTCAAGTGACCCCGTTTGTTATAATGTAGGCAGACGTCTTGGGATATGTCCATAGTCTTTCTAGAAGACTGTGATGATTTAACCTTGCCATTTTTCTTTTTCTTCTTCACACCTCCAGAAGCCTTCGGCCAAGCCTTGGCCTTCTGGGATGTCGAAGTAAGATGCGCCTCGCGCTTCTTGCCCTTCAAAAGCTCTGGCTCTACTTCTTTCAGCATCGCCATCAACTCTCCAAGAGTCTTCTCTTGGTTCATCATATTATAGTTCATGACGAACCCGCCCCAGCAATCGGGCATAGACTGTAAGATCAAATCTATAGAAGTCTCGGCCTCGAAGGTTATGCCCAGCTGACCTAGCTGTTCGATGTCAGCAATCAACTACGACACATAGTGCTCGACAGATGTACCATCTGACATACGCGAGCGAAAGAGATTCTTTTACAATTCGTACTTCTGAGATCTAAGGTTAGATCTGTGAAGATCCTTCAATTTCAACATCATACTATAAGGATCCAATCTTTTGTTCTGACGATGAAATTGAGGAGTCATTGCGGCAAGCATGACGGATTGAGCACTAGAGTTATCATCACAATGAGTCTTCCAAAGCTCATGCTCTTCTATTTGCTCAACTCCGGGCTCAGGCCCGAGAGGTTTTTCTATGACATAAAGTAATTTCTCGGCTCCCAGGACTATCCTGAGATTCATCTCCCAATCTAGAAAATTGGAGCCGTTAAAGATATTATTGCCCATGATGATGTCTCTAACGCTAATATTTCCAGCCATCTTGATTGCAATAGTCTAACTATCCAATCAATAATTTCGGGTACACTCAAAATGCAATGGTTACTATAGTCCAACTATAAAACCAACTAAAAGTGGAGTAGTGTGAAAACAGTCAAACTGTTCAATGAAAGCAATAAAAGATATTAGTCCAACTAATATATATTTATAACGACGATAAATAAAAATAAAAGAGCGTGTGTAAGCAAATATTAAATGAAATTGCAAATTTAATACTGGCCTCCTACTATTTTTCGGCGAGCCTCTAACCCTCTATGGAGAACTAATAAATATTTAAAATGATGAAATAATTTGAAAGCGCGTATTTGGCAAGTATTTGAACGAAATTGCAAATTCAATACTAGCCTCCCACTATTTTTCGGCGAGCCTCTAACCCTCTGTTGAGTACTCGGGAAACCTAGTTTCCTAGTGGGCTAGGATCCCGTTAAATAACACACGACCTTGACTTTGGCCAACAAGCTGTATGAAACTTAACTAGGTAGATCTCTAAGATCAATTGGATCCTATCCAATTCCTAGATCAGGTAGGTGGACCTCCAAGTCCAAAACATATATCCAATATATCATCCTATTCTTTTCCTCCGAATCAACTAAGCCTTGGCTTTGGCTCAACAAGCTTAATGATTTCAGTTAAGCGTGACCCATTGACAGAGGGAAAGCTTCGTGATCCACGTCGATGTACAGAAGTGACCTTGACTTTGGCCAACAAGTTACAACTGCCTAAGACATGCAATATATAACAAAGCTTTCGTGGTTCAAACACATCCGCGATGGACAATGATCTTGACTTTGGCCAACAAATCAAAGCCAATCTTGGATCTTGAGAAAGAACCACTCAATGGAAGGAAAACCCTTAATATTGTGGTGAAGGTTTTTTGCGTAAATTGGCAACCAATTTATTATCTTTGATTAGGTCTCATCATACACACTTAAACATGCATTCTAAAAGCATAATAAGGCGCGAATAAATTAATAATGATATGCGGATGGATATATAACAATTTATTCATAGAACAAATCTCTCTCTTTCACTCTCCCTCTAGCATAATACATACTTCTACCCAATTACATAACACTAAAAGAAACCTTATTTGCATTGAGGGGAATTGGTGATAAGAGAAATACAAAGAGATAAGGAGGTGAAAGGCTGGACACGCAGGTCCAATTTAATAAATAAGTACCATACTTACAACAATTTCCAAAATTGCCCCCACCCATCTAATATCTATCTGATATACATTATTCATACAAATACATCCAAGTATTCACACAAAGCATGATGTCAATCAATCTAATCCAATTAATTGATCTTTGATTAGTGACCATCCAATGTTCAAACAACGATTTGATTTGCGCGAGTCCAACTCGTTTAAGAATAAATATTCAAAGTAAGTATTCTTGAATTATATTGAACTATAATTTTAAATCCAATTTTAAATTGTATCCAATACTAATTCATATTTAATTCCAAATTAAATAATTACACTTATTTTAGTGCCTTTTAGACTTGGATTCCAAATCCAATCTGAATGGGTCTCAAAGGCCCAATTAGCATCCAATACTATTCAATTAAAGTCCAATGGGCTTTCAATTAATTCTTTAGGCATGGGCTTTGGCCATAATGGATCAAACCCAAAATGCCAAGGCCCAATTAGGAATGACCCTATGCCAAAAATCAAATTAGGCCAATTAGGCCCAATTAAATTTTTAAAGGCCCAATAGTAATATTTGGACTTTATGGAAATGGTTTTAGGCCCAATTGGATCCAACCCAATTATCCAAAACCAAACTTGGCCCAACCAAGCCCATTAGCCCAAATATAACAAATTAAATTAACATATTATTCCAAAAACACATTAATTCAATTTAAAGTGTAATAGGCACAATTAATCAATTAATCTAATGTTTCCAAAACACTAATTAATCCAATTAATCATGCTTAATTTCAAATTCATGTCCAACACAAAATTGAAGCAAAATCAATTCATTCCAACATGCTCAAGCTCACGGCAATACATGAAATTAACATCCATTTTTTATTTCAGTCAAATTAAATCAACAATTAACATTCAATTTCATGCCAATTAACATATCCAATTGTCAAAATTCAAAAAATTACCATGAGAATTTCTAGGGTACCATTCGGCCATGCTAAATGAATTGGGGATTTTTTATCCAATCATTTTTTCTCAAATCCAAAGATGCACAAATCCAATTCGTCATTATATAAACACAACCAAACAATCAATTTAGGAAAATACATACTCCAAGCAAAATCCCCAAATTAAAGTTTAGAACCCTAGAATTTAAAATCAAGTTTAGGTGGCTCTGATACCATTGTTAGTGTCTCTAAGACATGCCAAGGATCCTAAACATTGATTCAAGTGTGAATATAACAAGATAAGTTGCGGAATTAACTTACATTGATCGGTTGAAGTTCAAAACTTTTTCCTTGGATGTGGAAGCTCCAAGCCGTCTTTTGAATTCCAAACTCAAGAGTGAGTTTCCCTATCACCTTTCTATGACTCCCAAAGTGCTAGCTTTGTCCAAAATTGAAACAAAATTTTCCCTTCCAAAGGGAAGCAATTCGGCCAAGAGAGAAAGTAAAGGGAGAAGATGAATAGTAAGTCCAACTTGTTACAATAATATGTGTGTTGTGTGTTAAATGCAACATTTAACAAAGCCCAACTACTTTCATCACCAATAGTGACTAGTGATGTAAGTAAAGTGGGTCCCACCACTTTAAATTCAAAATTCAAGTTGGCTTGTACAACACACTTTAGGCCCGGGTTCGTTTAATCCGACTAAACGAATTTTCCGTCGGACGTAATTAAATCCAATTTAATTAAATAATAATGCCTAGCAAAATTTTTATGAAAGTCGTTTATGAATTAATTCGTTCGCTTGAAATAAAATCCAATTTTAATTCTGTATTGAAATCTAATTTCAATTAATATATCCGATATATTATTTTAGCCCAATTAAATAAATTAAATAGTAAAATCCAATTTAACTATTAAATTTACTTTGTCGATTAATTCCAAATTAATCGCGTTCTCTCTTCTAGATGAATTAATCCAAGATTAATTCTTACCGTAAATAATCCCAGATTAATTTTCTCTTTCATAATTAATCACAGATTAATTCTGTTCGAGTCAAATGTCATCGGTGAATCTTTGGGAAGCGACCCAAGAGATTCCTGGATATGTTGGCAGTAAATTCGGTTGTCGGACTATCCGACATGTGCGTACCTCGTACCACATTCTCACTGATTTAAAAGACATGGTTGACTGTTGCAAAGCACCGTGCCTACCCAAATTCTCCATAAATATTCATCGAAGAATATATATAATCTGTATCAGGCGTAGTATACAAAGTATTGCGTAATACGATCCAATATCTGATGTGACATGCTAGGCCTGGGGCTGGAATTGTGCCTGCTCCGTACGAAGCATATATCAGATCACTAGCAATGAGTCTCTGTAATCGGATAATCATGACCTAGTCATATTATCCCGATAGCTGCAGCATTTAAGAGTACTAGTTCTGTATCCCTGCGTGATCATCATCTCCATATAACTGAAGTGATACTTCCATCTTGAAATCACATCCAATACACTACGAATTCTCAGTAAACCCAGAAGAGGCGTACACAGAACCTGTTAAAGCTCCGGACGACCAAAACCAAAGAGTATTGATTGTCGCAAGTATTAGCGATGCAAGTCTCAGGTTAAGACCACATACATCTACCCTGATTCGGATCCCCATAGACACATAGTTATACTACCAATGAGATTCCGAGGGGTCTATCCAGAGCGAAGCTGTTCCCGGTCCAACGACTAACAGAACCTCATATCACACTTGCATAAGTATCCAATACTTAAATATATGAGAACTATGCTGTTAAGCTTCCATAATGCGCACAAGTGTAATACTAGCCTATTCCGCATTATCGATGTCCAGTCTCGATAATACTACGACTACGGATATTTATGATTAAACCTTTCGTGGATTAATACTGTCTCATATCTTATTAATCTGGTAATAATCATATGGATTTTTATCATTTATATATCCAAGTAATCCAATTACAAAATGATAAAAGAGCAATTCCTTTGTCACATAGTTAATTTGTACAAAAACACCATGTCTTTTACAAATAGTGATGCTATGGGTCATAATTGTCCAACACATGATACAATCCTTAAATCCTTATTAAGAACCTCAAGGAAAGTATGAATTTGGAAAATGAAATCAGCTTCTATTTATAGGCTCCAAAAATAGGCCGCGTCGCAACGCGCGCTACAGTAAATGGCGGCTGTCGGCAGACTGAATTATTAGCTCGGTGTCACGACGCATGAAGGTTTAGGTGTCGCTACGCTTACATCATGATGATGCAAGTGATGATGCGTGTCGGTAGGCTGAATTATTTTGCTGACGTCATGATAACGTGGTGATAACGCATGTAATGACGTGGTGATGACGTGTGTGATGAGATGGTTATGATGTGTGTCGACATCTGAATAGTTGAGGCACGTCGCGACACAAAGGGATTGCGTGTCGTGACATGTGAACATGAATTTCCCATTTTGCCATTTTTATCTGTTTTTCATCGTTTTAGCCCCAAGTTGATTCCATTGAGTCCCAAAACTTTTTTTATCTGCAAAACACACAAAAATACATCAAAATATTCATCAAACTCGAGAAACCATATAAAATATTAGGTCAAAGGGGTGGTAAATATTGATATATTTTCCGCTCATCACACCCCCAAACCTAATATTTTGCTAGTCCTCGAGCAAAACAAAAAAAATGAAATAAATAAATAATTAAAACTAAATTAATCTAAGCCACTTTCGTAGAGATCACGGTTGCATTTAGCGTATGAAACAAGCCTTTAAAACCATAGGTGTCCCTAGTAGACGAGTTATAGTCTCGCGAGGGTTTATAGCGACGATACCCACAAACGTCAATTAAATGCACATGCAATCACATATAAAAAACAAAAGAAAGAAAGAAATAAAATAAACGAAAATAATAGCTATATATATAATGTCCTCAGAGAATGTCTAGCAACAAAGTTAAAGGAACCTTCAAAATGCATACTACAACTAAAATCCATTCCTTTGAACAAAGTATCTAAATCAGACATTAAGTGTGTGTGTGAATAGCTCTGCAAACAGCTTCGATTCTAAGTTATTAACTAGGTGAGTTTGTCTCAATTCTCAGTAGTTGATGGGTTAAACCAACCTGACTACTCTAAAATTGTTCTGTCTACTACAATATGCGTAAAGTGAGGTATGATTTTTTTAAGCTTTACTGTTTGATGCGAACGATCACTGCTTACTGAGGCAAGATGTATGGTTACTAAGTAAAAGCTTATTTATTAATTAACTCAAGCTGTATTGTTTGACGCGAACAGTCACTGCTTACTAAGGCAAGACGCCCGCTTACTAAGTAGAAGCTTGGTCAGTTTTTATTCAACATATTTTTTTTTTACCTCAAATCATAAATAAATGCTGATAGAAACACATATTCAGGCAAACGGTCATTCATCAACCACTGATTATTTCCACTAGTCACTTTGTCAATTGCTTATTATCTAACTGTTACATAATTTTTTTTAGTGCATATGAGTCTGACCTAGATATTAGGCTCAAAGTATAGGATAAAAGTGAAATTAGCATTTATCGTTTCCTAGAACTTTTTACTAAGACAGACAATCTCATCATTAGACTCTATTTTTTTTTAATAAAGCAAGCAAAAATTAAACCACTCAAAACACACGACATGCAGGGAACAAAAATATGCAGGAAAGAAAAATAAAACAGATAAAAATAAACAACCTCACCCCCAAACATAAACCTAGCATTGTCCTCAATGCGTTACAAAATAAAAGAAATGTAAGGGAATAATGTTATCATGGTTTCTTCATTCCTCAGCCTCATCGTCGTCCTCGCTGATGTCCCCTGGATAAGCTGAAATCTGATCATCACTCAATCCCTGATGGTGTACAGTTCGTTGAAACAGTTGAGTAATGTAATCAATGCGGATTCCAACCGACCTACGTATTATGTCAGAGAATGGGATCGCGATGGTCGTTACGATAGTTGAGGTTGCTGTTGTGGCTGTACAGATACTGATGAGGAACTGGCCTCTGTAAGCCTCTCTGCTCGGAGTTGTTGGATAGTTCGAGTAGTTAATGTAGTAGTGGGCTATATTGATTCTTCTCTAGGATCCATGGGCACTCTAGCCAGTATGAATAGTGTAGACACTGTGTTTTTGCATATAAGTCCCGATGATGAGCCTCGTACCGAGGCACTACCCTTTAAGTTGCGGAAGTCATGGGAAACGGACGTCGGAAGGGAAAAGTCAGAAATCAATACCTTGTTGGATTTAATTCGCTTGTTTAGCTTCGGGTTTGCTCGTTAGACCTCTGTTTTAAGACTTATCCTTGGCCCAAAACCCCCCGCAAGCCACAGACCAAGCCCATACACCACCAAGCCACACACCAAGCCCACCAAAAAGACCAACCACATGCCCAAACCCCCTAATTCACGCCCAACGCCTTCCAAAATAACAAATCCATACATTAAACACATGTTGAAATCAAACCAAATCACCTTCCCAAATTAAAATATTCAAATTAGATCTCATCAATCACCTTCTTAATTAAATTAAATCACATTCCTAAACTAAATAAAATAAAATCAAATTACCTTCATAAATTGAAAAGATCATTTTCTTATGATACACAAACTAAATAACCCCCATAATTACACAATATTCCTTCCCTATTCACATAAGGATAACCCCAACCCTTGCTTATAAAAAGAAGCATAAACCCAACCTTAGAACCCCTAACACATTCACGCAAAAAGAAAAGAAATTCCCCTGCCATTGCCGTGAACACACTACCCTAAAATACCTCTCCATTGACACCAAACACACACCAAAGCCTGCTCCCCCACATGAACCATAAACCATAATCACAGAACCTCACAAATCCACGCCATAACTCATTCAGCCCCCCACTAACGCAACAAACAATACAAAAAATCAGCCCACGTATCCAACCTACAAGCGCACCTTGCAGACCACACAGCCTTCCAAACTGATCCTCACGTCCCACATCGACCAAATACAACAACAGCCACTCAGCCCCCCACTAACGCACTCAACCAGCCTTCACCACCGCATAAAAATACTCATGAAATTAACCTCCATACTGACGCAAATCACCCTCTAAACTGTCTTCAAAAAACCGTAAAACACAACCAGAAATTACCCCTGAAACCACCGAATAACAGCCTCTGAACTACACTGTAAACCACCAAAAATAACCCCTGAAAATTGCCCAGCAACCACCGAAAATCCTGCCTAGTAAACTGCCTAAAAACACCCAAAAACTACACTGAAACTGCACCTCATATCACCAAAAATTCTACCCTGAAACACAGCTCAAATGCAGAAAAAACAGTGAGCAAACAGCAACCCAAAACAACGAGGCAACAAAGGAAAACAACAAACCAGTAAATAGGAAAAGTTACGGAGCATCAACCCTTCCGATTACCGTGTAACGCACTTCCAAGAGGTGACTTAAGAGGTTAGACCTGATGGCACCCTTTTATTTATTCCCGTTTTTTTTTCTGTTATTTATTATTATTTCTTCGCATGCATATTGTGGATTCATGTGTGTTGTGGCCATGGGATGAATGATTTTGTGTTATCTCTCATGATATATAGGATGGAAACCCATACGTAAATTTCGTAGCCGAATTTGAATGGACGGTAGTGCGGTCTGAACTCGGGATACAATTCCATGTACCGCTTGAGAAACAAACATATTTCGTTTCATCTAATCTTGTGTTTATTCGTTGTCTATTAGAGATAGTATGTTACTTTTATGCATGATTTAGTTTTTAATATGTTATTTTTATGCATGACTTAGTTGTTTAGCCTATTATTTCCAAGCATGATTCATTTGTTTCTTTCGTATTAGGAACTTAATTATATCTCTTCTAGGTTTATGTTTAGATTATTTTTTATTTATATTGCCATGTTTATCAATTTATTGCGTTCATGAGATTGCGTGATTACCGTTATTTCGACTTACTTTTATGCATGCAAACTTAGATATAGGTTATATGCAAACTTAGATATAGGTTACATGCAAACTTAGATATAGGTTATATGCAAACTTAAATATAGGTTGTATGCGAACTTAGATATAGGTTATTGTTGCGTAGACTTGGTTAGATTATTGCACAAATCCATTCATTACAAGTGGCATAAGTAAGGGACCATTCCGAACCCAACAGTTTGAGGTCTTTCCTTGTGAGGGGTGAGTGCGGCCTTAAATCATTTTCCCAGTTCACACTGAGTGGCGACTCCATTTTATTTCTCTGGTTTAGTTCCCCCACGGGCTACTCCGTACTCCCGACCGGGCCACGAGCCTGGAACAGCGTCCCCGATTTCTGTGTCCTACAGTCTGGCGACTCCACTGGGGATAGAGAATCGGCCCCGAAATAATGTCTTGTAATGTTTGTGATTTTTGCTTTAGTTAACCGTGTCTACGATGGGTTGAAGGGGTTTAATCAAAGACACTATTAAAGCTAGGTAGTGGTTTGGTGTCTTCCTTCATTCACTACCTTTCTATAGCTGAAAGGAAAAGCTGTGAAGGCACCTAGATAATCATTTACCCGAGGCTTACCGTGATGGACTAATTTGGAGGACCTATTGTTTATTCCTGTCACCAAGGCGATAAGAGCCTAAGAGGCTTGGGTATTTAAGAGAGTTCGCTCCACCCTCCCTCTGGGGAATCTTCAATACGAAATCCATTTGACAGTCAGTCATGCATCGTCACTCGTTGGCACGTACCTTAGCGTATAAGAAAGGTGAACTCACTTGGTCGCTCGAACCTTGAGTGGGGAGACCTAGTTGTGGGCAATCCTTCGCCAACAAGAGCCTTTGTCCATATTCCCATAAACCCACATGTGAACCATAGTTGTATGACCAATAGAAGCCACCATTTTATGCTTGTGTTTGGGACGATCATTATTTGGATTCAGTTGGACTTCTTGTAATGAGATGTGAACTTGTTGGGCTATTTAAACTGGGATGAGTTTGTGTCTTATGACAATTGGGCCAAAAGCTTCTAAAATGCCAATGGGCCACTTTGTGTTTGGGCTCCCTATCATTTGAAGTCGTTTAGACACGTTATCGCAAAAGTGTAAACCTATTGGGCCTTTTTGCAACTTGGACAAGTTTGCACCACGCAATAATGTGATTGAATGCTTTAAAATGATAATGGGCCAACTTGTATGAAAACCTTAATGTACTTAGAAGATCCAAACATGATCCAAATATGTCAAAAGCATGAGTCTGATATCTGTTTTGATAACCACATGCATATTACACCTCATACATCGCACGCATCTCATTCATCTCATGCATACACGCATCATGTTAACCCCTCTGTCTTAAAAGCCATCATAGATATCCGTTGGGTTAGAAAAAAACAGACTTGTCAATAAGAGTTTAGCAAACATAGATATCGGGGAAAAGGAAATTGAGAAACAGAAAACCTTACGGCAGGGATAAAAAGACCATTGGGGGGGCCTTCAGCAAAAAAAAAGAAAAAAAAAAAAGAAAAAAAAATTGCTTGTTTTTAAGTCCTTAATAGTTAGGCACAAGTTCGATGATGAAATTGTTTGCCCTTTGGAACCTTAGAGACGATGAGTGCAAGATGTACTCTCATCCGATATTTTGAGTGGTTGATCTTGACTAGACTCGCGAGCACTTAATTATAGGATCTTAGCAGTGAAAGCCTGAGTAGTCAGAAAGGTGACCGTTCGTCTAGATCCTGACTTACTTGTGTTACGATATGTGGTATGGTTGGAAACCAAAGAAAAGTCTCTAAAGAAGAAAATATAAACCACCTATAACCGATAAGCGTGAAGCTACCCATGGGCGAGTATTAGGACCACCATGAGGAGAAATGCTACATTAAAGGGTAGGTGTGTTAAAAAAAAAGCTCAAAACGAAAAGAAAAGAAAAGAGACGAAAGAAAAGAAAAAGAAAACAATATCATATTGAGTACGGAGAAGTATTTGCAGAGCATGATCAAGACATCTAGGTTGGTTTGACCCATCGATCCCATTCTTTGAAACAAAATCATTGAGTTGGCTTACCCAAGGATCAAGCTGTAAAAGAACCTTAACACACACACACTTTGAGTCTGGTTCAGATCATTTATTCAAACGGTCGGATTTGAGTTACATCGATTACTTTGAATGTTCTCTGGTTTCGACATTGGCATCCTTTGAGGACGATAATATGTATAACTATTGAGACTATTTCGTAAGAGGCAGTATAGTATGTTGGTATGGAATATCACATCACATGATCTACATTGGCCTAATGCAAGAAGCAGAGAGCAGAAAGCTAAATCAAGTCTGGGGGCGACCAATCTACCATCCCGCAAATAAGGGATATAATGAGAACTTGAGCCATGAAGACAAAAGAGAACTGAGCAATCACCAGAAAAAAACCGGCAGAAGGAAATTATAAGCAGACCCAGGGGGCGACCAGAGACATTTGTAGGCAAATGGCACCAAGAAGCACACGGAAGGCATAACCCATCAGAATAGGAAATACATCCATGCATACATGCATACACGTCACATGCACGTATTTTTTTGTTTTTTTTTGGTTCCCAGGTTTTGAAGAAAAGGAAAAAGTGGCAAAGTCAAGCAGTTTTGGGAATGAATCCCAGGGTCGAGGCCCATATTATAAGCAATTTCGGGAATGAATCCCAGGGTCGAGGCCCATATTATCAGCAGCATCGGGAATGAATCCCAGGGTCGAGGCCCACATTATTAGCAGTTTCGGGAATGAATCCCAGGGTTGAGGCCCATACTATCAGCAGTTTCGGGAATGAATTCCAGGGGAATGAATCTCAGGGTCGAGGCCCACATTGTCAGCGGCTTCGGGAATGAATCCCAGGGTGGAGTCCCACGTTGTCAGCAGTTTCGGGAATGAATCTCAGGGTCGAGGCCCACATTGTCAGCAGTTTCGGGAATGAATCTCAGGGTCGAGGCCCACATTGTCAGCAGTTTCAGGAATGAATCCCAGGGTCGAGGCCCACATTGTCAGCGGTTTCGGGAATGAATCCCAGGGTCGAGGCCCATATTCTCAGCGGTTTCGGGAATGAATCCCAGGGTCGAGGCCCACGTTGTCAGTAGCTTCGAGAATGAATCCCAGGGTCAAGGCCCACATTGTCAGCGGTTTCGGGAATGAATCCCAGGGTAGAGGCCCACGTTGTCAGCAGTTTTGGGAATGAATCCCAGGGTCGAGGCCCAAATTATCAACAGTTTCGGGAATGAATCACAGGGTCGAGGCCCACGTCATAAACTCATATTGGGAATGAATCCCGGGGGTCGCAGTACCTCACCACCAGATCAACTCAGTTTGAAGCAACAGGCAAGTCAAGCAGTAGCTGGCGAGCTAGGTAAGTAAAAATGCATTACATAACTTTGATAGGATTTTCATTGTCACACACTGCACAAGTCCCATCAAAGTGGGGGCGACTGTAGGCACTGAATTTTTTCATATAAGTCTCGATGATGAGCCTCGTACGGAGGCACTACCCTTTAAGTTGCGGAAGTCACGGGAAACGGACGTCGGAAGGGAAACGTCAGAAATCAATACCTTGTTGGATTTAATTCACTTGCTTAGCTTCGGGTTTGCTCATTAGACCTCTATTTTAAGACTTATCCTTGGCCCAAAACCCCCGCAAGCCACAGACCAAGCCCATACACCACCAAGCCACACACCAAGCCCACCAAAAGGACCAACCACATGCCCAAACCCCCTAATTCACGCCCAAAACCTTCCAAAATAACAAATCCACACATTAAACACATGTTGAAATCAAACCAAATCACCTTCCCAAATTAAAAGATTCAAATTAGATCTCATCAATCACCTTCTTAATTAAATTAAATCACATTCCTAAACTAAATAAAATCAAATCAAATTAAATCAAATTACCTTCCTAAATTGAAGAGATCATTTCCTTATGATACACAAACTAAATATCCCTCATAATTACATAATATTCATTCCCTATTCACATAAGGACAACCCCAACCCTTGCCTATAAAAAGAAGCATAAACCCAACCTTAGAACCCCTAGTACATTCACGCAAAAAGCAAAGAAATTCCTCCTGCCATTTCCGTGAACACACTACCCTAAAATCCCTCTCCATTGACTCCAAACACACACCAAAGCCTGCTCCCCCACATGAACCATAAACCATAATCGCAGAACCTCACTAAGCCACGCCATAACTCATTCAGCCCCCCACTAACGCAACAAACAATAAAAAAAAGCAGCCCAGGTACCCAAGCTACAAGCGCACCTTACAGACCACACAGCCCTCCAAACCGATCCTCACGGCCCACATTGACCAAATACAACAACAGCCACTCACCCCCCACTAACGCACTCAACCAGCCTTCACCACCGTATAAAAATACTTCTGAAATCTAACCTCCATACTCACGCAAATCACCCCATAAACTGTCTTCAAAAAATCACAAAACACAACCAAAAATTACCCCTGAAACCACCAAACCCCGAACTGCACTCCAAACCACCGAAAACAGCCCCTGAAAATTGTCCAGCAACCACTGAAAATCATGCCCAGTAAACTACTTAAAAAACACCCAAAAACTGCACTGAAACTGTACCACATATCACCGAAAATTCTGCCCTGAAACACAGCTCAATATAGTAAAAACAGTGAGCAAACAGCAGCCCAAACAACGAGGCAACGAAGGAAAACAATGAACCAGTAAATCAGAAAATTTGCGGAGCATCAACCCTTCCGACAACCGTGTAACGCACTTCCATGAGGCGACTTAAGAGGTTAGACCTGAGGGCACCTTTTTATTTATTCCCGTTCTTTTTCTGTTATTTATTATTATTTCTTCGCATGCATATTGTGGATTCATGTGTGTTGCGGCCATGGGATGAATGATTTTATGCTATCTCTAGTGGTATATCGGATGGAAACCCGAACGTAAATTCCATAGCCGAATTCGAATGGAGGTAGTCCGGTTTGAACTCGGGATACAATTCCACGTACCGCTTGAGAAACGCACATATTTTGTTTCATCTAATCTTATGTTTATTCGTTGTCTATTAGAGATAGTATGTTACTTTTATGCATGATTTAGTTGTTTAATATATTATTTTTATGCATGACTTAGTTGTTTAGCCTATTATTTCCAAGCATGATTTATTTGTTTCTTTCGTATTAGGAACTTAATTATATCTCTTCTAGGTTTATGTTTAGATTATTATTTATTTATATTGCCATGTTTATCAATTTAATGCGTTCATGAGATTACGTGCTTGTCGTTATTTCGACTTACTTTTATGCATGCAAACTTAGATATAAGTTATATGCAAACTTAGATATAGGTTACATGCAAACTTAGATATAGGTTATATGCAAATTTAGATATAGTTTGTATGCGAACTTAGATGTAGGTTATTGTTGCATAGACTTGGTTAGATTATTGCACAAATCTATTCATTACAAGTGGCATAAGTAAGGGACCATTCTGAACCCAACAGTTTGAGGTCTTTCCTTTCGAGGGGTGAGTGCGGCCTTATATCATTTTCCCAGTTCACACTGGGTGGCGACTCCATTTTATTTCTCTCCGGTTTAGTTCCCCCGCGGGCTACTTTGTACTCCCGACTGGGCCGTGAGCCTGGAACAACGTCGCCGATTTCTGTGTCCTACACATAGATTGGTGATCAGGCTGTAATACAAAAGACCAGTCTGTGCAGAGCTTGCTGCACAAACTATATTGGTCGATATCAGCCCACCCACATCAATGGTATGGCCTTCCAACAGAGAATATAACAGGATCATCTATTCCTTTGTGACATTGGTAATATGGGTGCCTGACACCAATGTGCGGGTAAAGAAATGAAACCAAACTCTGGCATCTGGCTTAAGATATCGTGAGCTCATCTTCAAATATTCCCCACTGCTACTCATATCCCATACATCATTGGGGATGCAAAGTGTTTGTGTTAGATGAGTCATAGATGCTCCATAGCTACCGTATATTCATCTATTTCCATATCGGGCAACCATAATACCTATTAATTACGGATCTATCAAACATCACATGTTGACCTCTAACTAACACCTGATACGCCCAATGCTCGTAAGTATTGGTGTAGAACTCACGGACTACGGGTATACAAGCTGGGGTAGGCCGTTGGCAAAGCTTATGCTAATGACGGGAGGTGATAATTCTATCTATCTGGGGAAACTGCCCGGGGTTAATATCAAAACCCCTCTCCATGATTGGGACTTTTTATCCCATTCCTTTTTTATACCGACGTTAAGCGGTTACCGACACAAATTTCATGGCATCGTAACTTGATCAGGATGTCGTTGAGGCTCGCGTTCTCTTAGGGGTTATTTTTAATTTTAAAAGTTTCGGCACAGTTTCCCCTAATTTTCAAGAATTCCAAATTTTCACACCATAAATTTCTAACACTTAAACAATTCACAAATCACCTTTGCCCCCAAAACTAAGAATTTGTCTCAACAAATACACATAAAATTGTCACAATAGAAACACACAACAGTCACACCCAATTTTTTTTTCACAAAATTAACTACAAACCACAAATCTATAAATCACAAAATTGAAAACCAAATCGCACAATGATAAAAGAGTAGAGGACCGAAGGCACATGAATCGCGAGCTTGAATCCCCAAATCTGAGTGGTTTACGAACAAGTTAAAAGGTGGGTGTGTGATTTTGGATTGAGTTTGTGGTTTGGGTGAGTTAAAGAGTGGATTTGGGTTAATTTCGGTGAGGGAGAAAAAGAAGAACCGAAAGATAAAGAGAGAAAAATGAAAGGGGAAATGGAAGAAATTGAGTTTAATGAGTTTAGTTGAGGGATTTGAGGGAGAAATCGAGTGTTGGTTGAAGGAAAAAAATAAAGAAGCCGAGGAAGAAGATGAGAGTGGAAGTGAAGAAAATGAGTGGCGGCTAATAGTTTTAGACCTGGAATCACGTACGCGTCGCAACGTGAAGCGTATACTGCGTCATGATGTGAAGCCCTAAAAATGGGGGTTGTTCACGTGTTAGGTTAGCGCGTCACGACACAGGGGGTTTTACGAGTCGCGACGTGATTTTTTTGGCAAAATGCGAATCATTCGAACATATCCACTAAGATGTGTCTCAAAAGTTGATTCCTTACTCTGTCATCTCTGATGAATTGAATTTTTATCTTCGTGATTTTGTCAAACTTTATTCTGTGATATCCCTTTTTTACTTGGCTTGCTCTGCTTTAAGTGCTCTGTCTGTGTTTTTCCCTACAATAATAACACATAAAATTATAAACTCTACAACATGTATACACAAAATACAAAAATTTAAATTTAAGTAAAAATAAAAATTTTGCATGGGTTGCCTCCCTGCTAGTGCTAAATTTATCGTCTTCAGCCATACGTGTTTAAAGACCATTCGTCAATGAGGCTTCAGCATGTTTTTGGACGTCCGATTGAGGAAAATCCCATGAGTGTTGCTTTTAAAGGGTCTCTTCCAACAATGAGGCGACCAAAAGAATTTTGTCTCATTCAGTGCTTGTGCCACCTTTTTAAACTTTTTCGCTCCAATAGTCTGCAAAAGAAATGAAAATAAATCAGGAGGTCTCGTATGGGGCTTGACTTTGGATGGTTGTTCTATTCTGTCAAGCTTCTAGACGGTGTCCTTGATGTGTACTCCCCAATACAGTGATGTTTCTCCTGAAGTCATGAGATTTTCAATATGGTTAGACATTTGCTCTTCCTTTTGTCCTTCATCTTGCTCCATTTTTTCTTCACATATGTATTTTAGCAATTCCTCGTTCAGTTCTTCATCTGTCATCTGTAGCATGCTCCAAGATATTCATTTTGAGGATGCAGAGTTTCATCCTTATTTGTTGGTGTGGTTGGTACAGACACCTCTGCTACTTATTCCTCCCCAGAGACCGAAAAATGATCTAGATCAAGTTGAGATTCTGATTGTTCGGGCTCCTGAAATGATACCTCTGACTCTTGATATTGTTCAGCCTCTGTCTCAATTAAGGTGTCATCGTGAAAGCTTGGTACTCGAAGGGTTCATGTAGGACACAGAAATTGGCGACGCTGTTCCAGGCCGTGGCCCGGTCGGGAGTATAGATTAGCCCGCGGGGGACTAAATCGGAGAAATAAAATGGAGTCGCCACCCAGTGTGAACTGGGAAATGATTTAAAGCCGCACTCACCCCTCGCAAGGGAAGACCTCAAACCGTTGGGTTCAGAATGGTCCCTTACTTATGCCACTTGTAATGAACGGATTTATGTAATAATATAACCGAGTCTACGCAACATATCATACATCTAAGTTCACATACAACCTATATCTAAGTTTGCATATAACCTATATCTAAGTTTGCATGCATAAAAGTAAGTCGAAATAACGGCAAGCACACAATCTCATTGACACATTAAATTGATAAACATGACAATATAAATGAATAATAATCTAAACATAAACATAGAAGAGACATAATTAAGGTCCTAATGCGAAAGATATAACTAAATCATACTTGGAGATAATATGCTAAACAACTAGATCATGTGTAAAAATAACATACTAAACAACTAAACAATAGATAAACACAGATTGGATGAAACGAAATATGTGTGTCTCTCAAGCGGTATGTGGCATTGTATCCCAAGTACAGACCGTAATACCGTCCATTCGGATTCGGCTACGGAATTTACGTCTGGATTTCCATCCGATATACCGCAAGAGATAACACATATTACATTCATCCAATAGCCATAGCATACATTAACCAACAATACTCATGCGAAGAAATAATAATAAATAACAGAAAAAAGAACGAGAGTAAATAAAAGGGTGCCATCAGGTCTAACCTCTTAAGTCATCTCTTGGAAGTGCGTTACGCGGTTGTCGGAAGAATTGATGCTCCGCAACTTTTCTGATTTACTGGTTCTTTCTTTTCCTTCGTTGTCTTGCTGTTTGGGCTGCTTTTTTGCTCTATTTTATGCGGTGTATGTGCAGTTTTCATGGACTGGTTTGCAGGTTTAAAAGTGCAGTTTTTCAGGGACTATTTTTGGTGAAAATGGGCTATTTTTTAGGGGATGTTTTCGGTGGTAACATGGGTAGTTTGCAGGGGGAGATTTTTGGTGATTGCTGGGAAACTTTCAGGGACTATTTTTGGTGGTTTGGAGTAGTTTGTGACTTTGATTTGTGGTCATGAATAGAGTGCGTGCAGATTAGGGTTTGCTTGTTGTTTGTTGTTATGGCCGGTGTGTCAATTTTTGGGGAGAAGATGAGGGCTCAAGAGAGTTGGTGGGAGAGGAGGCTTAGGGTTTGTGAGCGGTGAGTGTTGGATGTGTGTGCATGAGTGTGTATGAGCAGCGTCCGTGTTGTTTGGTGGCTTATGGTTCGTTGACAGTATGGTTTGTGTCTTTGTCATTTACAATCATGGGAGGGGCTGTCGTGAGTTCTGAGTGTTGCAAGCATTGTTTAGGGTTTGTTCACGTTAAGGTTTCTCTGTTTTATGTTTTTAGGGCTGGTCGGTGGTGTCTGTCGTTAGTGAGCTGGCGGTTTGCTGAAGGGTTGCATTTCGTGTGTTGGTTTATGGCTTTCTTTTGGTTCGTGAGCTAGCAAGAGAGAGGGAGGACCAGGGGCTGGTTTGTGTGTTTTTGGGAGGAGAGAGAAGAGTGAAGCGTGTGAATGCGTGAACGGTAGAGGGTGGGGAAGGGTTTTAGAGAGAAGGGCGTGTGAATGTGCTAGCCAGGAGGAAGGGTTTGGTTTATGTTCTCTTTTTATAACAGTGGGTTAGGGTTGTCCTTGTTCGGGAAGGAAATAAATATTGTGTAATTATTGGTATGGATATCTTTTAATTAGTGTGCTATAAGGAAAAGATCTCTCTAATTAGGGAGGTGATTTGTTTTAGTTTAGGAAATGGATTTATGGGATTTGATTTGATTTCTTTAATTAGGGAAGGTGATTTAATTTAATTAGGAAGGTGATTTATGGGATTTGATTTGATTGTATTTAGTTTATGTTGGACAATTATGACCCATAGCGTCACTATTTGTACAGATCATGGTGTTGTTGTACAAATTAACTATGTGACAATGAGATTTCACTCTTATCATTTGTGATTAGATCACCTAGATGTATAAATGATATGAGGTCCTTATGATTAGTTCCTGAATTGAGATGATATGAGAAAGTATCAGTCCTCGAAGGATTAATCATTAAATATCCCTAGTCATAGTATTAACGAGATTGGACATCGATAATGTGTAAAAGATTAGTATTACATTTGTGCGCGTTGTGAGGGCCACAGTAGCATAGTTCTCATATTTTGGGTTATTGGATACTCATGCAAGTGTAATAGGAGGTTTGTTTTACCGATGGTACGGAAAAAGCTTCACTCTGGATTATACCCCTCGAAATTCCATTGGTAGTATGACTATGTGTCTATGGAAGTCCGAAATCAGGGTAGGTGTATTTGGTCTTAACATGAGACTTGCACCGCTAATACTTGCAACAATCAATATGCTTTGGTTTTGGTCGTCCAGGTTTTAACCGGTTCTGTGTACGCCTCTGCTGGGTATATTGAGAATTCTAGTGTATTGGGTGTGATGTCAAGACGGGGAGTATCACTCCAGTTATAGTGGAGATGATGTCACGTAGGATACGGAACTAGTACTCTTAAGTACTGCAGTCATCGGGATGATATGACTAGGTCATGTTCATCCGATTATAGAGGACTAGTTACCAGACATCCGACATGTGCTTCGTACGGGGCAGACATAATTCCAGCCCCAGGCCTAGCACGTGACATCCGATACTGGATCACTATACGCAATACTACGTATACTACGCCTGACATAGATTGTATATTCCAGTAGATATTTCTGGAGAATTGGGTAGGCACGGGCTTTGCTTTGCTAGAAGCCAACCATGTCTTGTAAATCCGTAAGCATGTGGTACGAGGTACGCACTTAATCGGATAGTCCGATAACTGGATTTACTGCCAACATATCCAGAGGTCTCTTGGGTCGCTTCCCAAAGATTCACCGATGATAGTTGACTTAAACTAGAATTAATCTGGGATTAATTTAGAGAGAGAAAATTAATCTGGGATTAATTGAGGCATTATTTAATCTGAGATTAAATGTGTTCGGAAGAGAGAGAACACAATTAATTTGGAATTAATCGGTAAAATAAATTTAATGGTTAAATTGATTTTTTCTATTTAATTTATTTGCATGGGCTAAAATTAATAGATCGGATATATTACTATTACGAAATTAAAGTTGGACTTTAATACGAGCGAACAGATTAATTAGAATTAATTCGTAAACGGCATTCGTAATAAATTTACGAGCCGTCGTCATTTAATTAAATTAGATCTAATATTTAGCGACGGAAATTCGTTTAATCGGATTAAACGAATTCGAGCCGCGGCAAACATTCGTAGAATCCATTGAATTTTGAATTCAAATGTGGGGCCCACTTCACATATGGTAGTTGGGAGGGTAGTTGGCATTTATGCCAAGCCACCAACTTACCTTGGAATGGTTTTTGGTGAAACCATTTACCCAACCACCTGTTTAGGTAAAAGGGGTAAATTGGTTTTACCAAAAGGCATCTCTCTCTCATTAACACAACAAGTGAGCACAAATCAAACCCAAGATACACCATTTGGGCGTGAGCTTCATCAATCTCTTCACTTTGATTTTGTTGCCAAAATCAACAAAGCTAGCACTTGTAGAAGTCTTCTAAGGTGATAGGGAAAACCAACTCAAAGCTTGGAATCAACACAAAGGTTGGATCTTGGAGATCTTCACAACTCAAAGCTTGGAATCAACACAAAGGTTGGATGTTGGAGATCTTCTTCTCAAAAATTTAAAAGCTCAAATCCATTCAATGTAAGTAATTCCGCAACTTATAATGAATTTATGAACACCTTTTCTTGCTTATTAGATCCTTGGCATGTTCTAGGAACACTAACAATGGTATCAAGAGCCAATTTTAAGCATGAAAATTTAGGGTTCATGAGACTAAAAATTTGGGGCTTTATGTTTTGAACATGATTTCTTCAAATTGATGGTTTGAGCATGCTTAGATTATGTTAACTTAGAGTTGTGCATGATTAGATTTGAGAAATTTGATTGGATAAAAAATTTTAATTTCCCTTAGTGTGGCCGAAATGCTCACGTCTTGGACTGCACTTTGATTTTTTTTTTTATAACAACATTGGATGTGTTTAAATGCATGATAAAATGTTGATTGTTGGTTTGATTAGATTAGAATCAAAGGCAATAATGTTTATGTTAAATCAAAGAGCATGTTGAGCATGAAATGATGTGTTTGGCTTCAATTTGTGTTGAGCATAAATTGATGGATTAAGCATGATTAATTAAGTTAATTAGTATTTTTGGAAATATTGAGTTTAATTAATTAATCATGGCTAATACATTTTAATTAAAATAATTGTGATATTTGGAATATTATAATTATGTTAATAAGCCTTTAAATTATGAATTGGGCTAAGAGTGTGTATTTGGGCTAATGGGCTTGGTTTGACCAAGTTTGGTTTTGGACTTTTGGATTGGATCAAATTGGGCCCAAACCCATTCCATAAAGTCCAAATACATCACTTGGTCCTTTAAAGAATTAATTGGGCCTAATGG
>SKCR01032397.1:0-21566 GCA_019454045.1 Zanthoxylum bungeanum
AGCACACCCATTCTTATGGATAAGATAAGGAAGATATCCTACTTTCGCAGGAGAAAGAGTCAAAACCCAAAAGGGAATACTAAAGAAAGGCAATACCCGGATCAGGAAACCCTACAGAAGAGAAGATTGAGTCCAAATAGGATTTCTTATACAAATAGGAGTCTGATTTCTGTATTATTATAAATAGAAGGGTAGAGCATGTGTAAAAGATCATCTGAAAATCATCACAAGAGTGAAGATTAGAATCATAGAGCTCTGATTTGTAAAAGCAAGGAGAGACTCGAGGAGTGTATTTGAGTAATAAAAAGCACCACCCTGTTCTTGCCCGTGGACGTAGGTCGGATCCCAAAATCCACCGAACCACGTTAAATCACCTTGTCTGATTGGCGTATTTTTCTCGTTTTTCCCCGCTAAATTTGCCTTTGGTCCCCCATAACCAAACAAATTCACAGTTGAAGGAGGATTTCCTCCTCGGGAGTGATATTCAAAATTACCCTGAGACCAAAATCCACCGTCAACAGTTGGCGCCGTCTGTGGGGAAACTTCACAAAAAGCAGTTCACGTGATAAGACAAATGGCAGAGGACGAAAATCACCAACCAGGAGGTCCGGCAATGGACTGGATGAAAAAAATGGAAGATGGCATGAGGTCTATGATGGATCGACTAGAAATAATGGAAGGAGAAAACAACGAGAAAACTGAAACCGAGACCGGACAGAGGAGAGAAAGAGGGAAAAGAGTAGTAGATGTAAGCGAAGACGAGGGACCCAGAAAGAGAGGCCCCTATGGGATAAGATCTGCGGTGGTAGGAAGATCAGAAGACACATGGGAAGAAGAGGAGGAGGAACAATCACCCGACCCCTCCTCCGACAGTTTTTACAACTCCAAGAGGGAGGATAGAAAGTATAACGGAGACATACATGAGACCTCTGGGTTCAAAGAACGCCACGCCCGGGGCGACAGGCGAACAGAGGAACAAAGAAGGCGGCACGGGGGCACAACCCGTGAAATAAAATCTTGGTTGAGAAAAGAGATGACCAGATGGGGAGAAGGCCTCAAGATCGGGGCGGGAGACACCCGAGGCGAGGAAGAGGGGTCTCCCCTTACGGAAGAAAAAAAGGCAGCACAGTTTCCGAAGCGATTTAACATGCCGACCATGGCACCATACAAAGGCCACTCCGACCCAAAATCCCACATTGAAAACTTTGTCCTCCTGATGGAAGTACAGAGAGTAACGGGCGACGCCATATGCAAAGTATTTCCCTTAACTTTAGGGGGACCTGCCATCCTATGGTATAGAAGTCTGGCCCCGAGGAGCATTCAGAGCTTCTCCCAACTCAAGAAGTCGTTATATTCCGGCATTTCAAAGGAGCCTGCACCCCTAAAAAAACAATAGGAGAACTAAGGCTCATGAAACAAGGAGACGACGAAACACTGAAAACTTCATTGAAAGGTATCACAACACTGTACTCGAGGTCGGAGGGTACGAATCCCAGGAAGCCCTGGAAAGTCTGAAAGGGGCCCTAAGGGTCGGGAAACTATGGACCCACCTGAGGATCCACGAGACACCAGCTACGCTACTGCACTGGAGGTGGCCAGGAAGTACGTCCTACTAGAAAGCGAGGAGAAGGTATCCCGGAGAGGGACAACCGCCAGAGAAGGGTAACCAGGAGAGAAGACCATCGGCGACCGGAGAGAGAATTCCGGAAGTTCAATCCAAGACCCAGAGAGTTCAAACCAATGGCACAAAAGGATCAAAGCAAAAGGCCCGCAACTCAAGTAAACCATGTGGTCCGAGAATAAGCGTATATTCCCCTAAGCAAGCCGCCAGGGGAAATCATCATGGAGATACGGGAGAAAGGCCTCTTAATAGAGCCCGACCTCAGGAGTTTTCCCCCAGACAGAAAGAACAAAAGATCCTACTGCCTGCACCACAATCTAAAAGGGCACACAACCGATGAATGCAAAGACCTGCGGGAACAGATGGAGGACCTGGCCCGGAACGGGTACCTGAACAATTACATCGACCACAAGATCATGGCCGCCAGACAAGGGCAAGGAATTGAGAGGTGAACGTCATCGCAGGAGGGGCAACGCTGGCCGGGGACTCTAACCGGTCGAGGAGAATTACATTACAGCAGCCGAGCACGGGGGACAGAGGTGCTGAAAACAGAAAAAATCCCAAACCCCGAGGAAATCGGTCGACACCCATTATGTTCACCGATGAAGACGCCCAGGGGGTAAGTTTCCCCCATGAACGCACTAATAATCAAAGCAACAATCGGCGGCACAGAAGTGGACAGAATCTTGGTGGACCCCGGGAGCGCAGTAGACATAATTTCCAAAGAAACTTTGGAGGGCCTGGGGGTAGAATGCACAGCTCTAACCAAAGACATCACCCCCCTGTACGGTTTCGGGGGATCAACGTCGTCCCGCTGGGAAGAATTCAACTAGCAATGACATCGGAGCCGCCCCCAAAACCGAACAATCATGATAAACTTCACTGTAGTAGACTGCATGAGCAATTATCAAGTCATTGTCGGCCGCCCCTTCATGATGAAAACCAAGGCCGCAATGTCCTGTTATTACTTAAAATTGAAGTTCCCCACACGGGAAGGGATCGAGATCATATGCGGAAGCCAGAAGATAGCCCGCAGCTGTTTTGCCACTTACTCGCGAGAGACCCTCTGCGTGGAAAGAGGCACCAAAAAGAGACAGAGAGACGAGGACGACGAGAACACGAGGAAAGACCCTGCTCCTCGGCCGATAAAGCTGCACGGCTCGAGCAGCCGAAGAATTAGAAGAAGTAAAGCTATTCGGGCCAAAGAAAAGCATAAAAATAGGGGGAAGTCTAGACGAGGCCCTAAGAAAAGACTTGTTGGAATGTCTACAAGGGTACCCCCGACGTTTTTGGATGGGGACACGATGACATGCCCGGAATCGACCCAAAATTCGTAAGCCATCGCTTAGCAGTGAACCCGTTACACAAACCAGTAAAACAAAGAGGAGAATATTCAACCAGGAGCGGTGCGGAGCAATAGCAACCGAGGTGGAAAAATTGCTGAAGGCCGGTTTCATCCGGGAAGTAAAATACCCAGAATGGGTGTCCAACGTAGTATTGGTGAAAAAATCTAACGGAAAGTGGAGAATGTGCGTAGATTTCACCGACCTCAACAAAGCATGTCCAAAAGACAGCTTTCCCCTCCCAAATATAGACCAACTGGTAGACACTACAGCCTGCCAAGGGCTGCTAAGCTTCATGGACGCTTTCTCAGGGATACAATCAAGTCAAGATGCACCCTGCGGACGAGGAGAAGACCACCTTTATCACTGACCAAGGGCTGTACTGTATAAAGTGATGCCTTTCGGATTGAAGAATGCAGGGGCGACCTTCCAGAGACTGGTGAACAAAATCTTCAAACCGCTCATCGGCACAACCATGCTGGTATATGTCGACGACATGATAACAATGTCCGGAGAACCAAGAGACCATGTGGCCGACCTGAAGAAAACTTTCGAACTCCTGAGGAAACACAGTTTAAAGCTCAATCCAGAAAAGTGTGCATTCGGGGTAGCCTCAGGAAAATTTCTGGGCTACATGGTAAGTTCACGAGGTATTGAAGCGAACCCGCAAAAGATACAAGCCGTGCTAGACCTGAAATCACCCCGGACAGACAGTTAAGGAAGTACAAAGCCTCACAGGAAGAATCACCGCACTCAACCGATTCATCTCGCGAGCAACCGACAAGTGCCATCCTTTCTTCAAAGTCATCAAAAAAGCTCAAAAAGGGTCGACTGGACACCGAGTGTGAAGAGGCCTTCCAGTACCTAAAACAATACCTGGCACAACCCCCTCTCTTAGCCAAACCCCTCCCAGGGGAGACACTGTATCTATACCTGGCCGTCTCAAAGCACGCAGTAAGCTCGGCACTGGTACAAGAGACCGACCATGTCCAGAAACCGGTTTACTATGTCAGTAAAGCCCTACTGGACGCAGAAACTCGATACCCCCACGCACGAACTCATTGCCCTATCCCTGGTCACTGCGGTGCGGAAGTTACGACCCTACTTTCAGGCCCATCCTATCAAGGTATACACGGATTATCCCCTGAGACAAATCTTGCAAAAACCAGAGGCCTCAGGGAGACTAATGAAGTGGTCGGTAGAAATAAGCGAGCACGACATCTCCTACCTCCCGAGAACAGCAATAAAAGGGCAGGCCTTAGCAGACTTCATAGCAGAGCTCACGGAACCACAGGTCCTGGCCGTGGAAGAAGACAGGTGGGAAATGTCTGTGGACGGATCCGCAAGTTCACACGGCTACGGAGCGGGGGTAGCACTAAAAAGTGAAAAAGGAGAAGAGATACTGCTCGCCCTCAAATTCGCCTTCAAAACTACAAACAATGAAGCAGAGTACGAGGCAATACTGGCCGGGCTAAGGCTATGTACGGTAGTAGGGGTCCACAACGTAGTGATCAGAAGTGATTCTCAGCTAGCAATACAACAGCTGAAAGGAGACTTTCAAGCCAGGGAACCGGCCATGGTAGCTTACCTAGCCGAAGTGAAGAAATGGGTGGAGAAAGTGGGAAACGTACTCTTCGAACAGGTCGGACGAGAAGACAACTGCGAAGCAGATTCCCTAGCCCGACTCGCCTCTTCAATGAGGACAGAAAACCCCAGGGTAATCCCTCTTATATACCTCCGAGAAAGAAGCATAGGAGAGACAGAGGTGGATGTGCTAGAAGAAGAAGGCAGAGATTCATGGATACAGCCGATCAGGAGATATCTGGAAACAGGAGAAACCCCTAAAGATAAAAAGGAGGAGGCCAGGAAGCTGAAGTACAAAAGCACCAAGTTTTCCCTGATCGAAGGAGTACTCTACCGGAAGGAGACATACACCGTACCCCTCCTAAGATGCTTAGCACCAGAAGAAGTAGACTACGTGCTCAGGGAGATTCACGCAGGCATCTGCGGAAGCCACGCCGGGGGAAGATCAATCGCCTTCAAAGCCTTGAGGCAAGGGTTTTACTGGCCAACCATGCACCAAGATGGCGTGAGGATAGCACGGAAATGCGAAGGTTGCCAGAAAAATGCCAACCTCTACCATCAGCCGGCAGAGCAGCTGACCACCATATCCAGCCCTTGGCCCTTCGCACAGTGGGGGCTAGACATCATAGGGCCGATGTCGAAAGGACGAGGTCAGGCAAAATATGCAATCGTGGCCATAGACTACTTTACCAAATGGGTAGAAGCAGAGCCCTTGTCCACCATCTCAGAAAAGAAGGCCACAGAGTTCCTGAAAAGAAATATAATCTGTCGGTTCGGAATCCCCCAAGCAATCATCACCGACAACGGAAAGCAATTCGACAGCAGGGGATTCAGGAAACTTTGTGAAGACCTCCAGATAACTTTGAAATTCGCCTCGCCAGCCCATCCCAAGTCAAACGGGCAGGTTGAAGCCACCAATAAAACCATCAAGTCAAACCTGAAAGCTCGACTCGGATCGAGCAAAAGCCTGTGGGTCGAGGAGCTACCGGAAGTACTGTGGGCACACCGGACGACCTTCAAAGATTCAACCGGAGAGACAACCCTTCTCCCTATCATACGGATGCGAGGCCGTCATCCCAGCAGAGATCGGAATATCAACCCACAGGTCCGCCACTTCGAGAACGAGCGAAACGAAGAACTTATCAAAAACCACCTCGACCTGATCGAAGAAAGAAGAGAACAGTCAGCAGTAAGAGCAGCAATCTACCAAAGGAGAATGGCCCGCTTCTACAATAGGAGAGTTCGGACCCGCTCCTTTCTAACAGGCGATCTAGTGCTAATGAAGGTGACTCTGAACACCCGAAGACCAGAAGAAGGGTCGTTAGGTGCCAAGTGGGAAGGACCCTACAAAATCATCGAGGCAGTAAGACCAGGGGCCTACATCCTGGAACATCTGGACGGCACGAGGTTGAAGAAACCATGGAACGCCGAAATGTTAAGAAAGTATTTCCCGTGAAAATCAACCTTCCTTTCTTCTATTTTCTTTTTTTTTTTGCAGAAACCGGGCAAAACAACGAACCGGAACAACTGTTGTAAATAGGGCAGCACGCCCCCAAGCATGAATAAAAATTCATTTTCTGGAAAAACCCTTTGACAAAGCGAAAAACAACCACCACCGAACCTATCTTTGGACTGGGGACGTAACATTCCCCCAGGGCCAAGTGATTTTTACAGCTCGGGGTCGGGCGATGTCCCACCGAGTCTGTCTTTGGACTGGGGACGTAACATTCCCCCAGGGCCAAGAGATTTTTACAGCTCGGGGTCGGGCGATGTCCTACCGAGTCTGTCTTTGGACTGGGGACGTAACATTCCCCCAGGGCCAAGTGATTCTTACAGCTCGGGGTCGGGTGATGTCCCACCGAGTCCGCTCTTTGGACTGGGGACGTAACATTCCCCCGGACCAAGTGATTCTCACGGATCGGGGTCGGGCGATGTCCCACCGAGTCTGTCTTTGGACTGGGGACGTAACATTCCCCCAGGACCAAGTGATTCTCACAGATCGGGGTCGGGCGATGTCCCACCGAGTCTGTCTTTGGACTGGGGACGTAACATTCCCCCAGGGCCAAGTGATTTTTATAGCTCGGGGTCGGGCGATGTCCCACCGAGTCTGTCTTTGGACTGGGGACGTAACATTCCCCCAGGGCCAAGAGATTTTTACAGCTCGGGGTCGGGCGATGTCCACCGAGTCTGTCTTTGGACTGGGGACGTAACATTCCCCCAGGGCCAAGTGATTCTTACAGCTCGGGGTCGGGCGGTGTCCCACCGAGTCTGTCTTTGGACTGGGGACGTAACATTCCCCAAGGGCTAAGTGATTCTTACAGCTCGGGGTCGGGCGATGTCCCACCGAGTCCGCTCTTTGGACTGGGGACATAACATTCCCCCAGGGCCAAGTGATTTTTACAGCTCGGGGTTGGGCGATGTCCCACCGAGTCTGTCTTTGGACTGGGGACGTAACATTCCCCCAGGGCCAAGTGATTCTTACAGCTCGAGGTCGGGCGATGTCCCACCGAGTCTGCTCTTTGGACTGGGGACGTAACATTCCCCCAGGGCCAAGTGATTTTTACAGCTCGGGGTCGGGCGATGTCCCACCGAGTCTGTCTTTGGACTGGGGACGTAACATTCCCCCAGGGCCAAGTGATTCTTACAGCTCGGGGTCGGGCGATGTCCCACCGAGTCTGCTATTTGGACTGGGGACATAACATTCCCCCAGGGCCAAGTGATTTTTACAGCTCGGGGTCGGGCGATGCCCCACCGAGTCTGCCATTTGGACTAGGGACGTAACATTCCCCCAGGACCAAGTGATTCACTCAGCTCGGGGTCGGGTTACGTCCCACCGAGTCAAACTCCTTCGATTTGGGGAGAAAACATTCCCCCAGAATCGAAGACCATTACCCAGCTCGGGGTCAGGTTATACCCCTCCGGTTCAGGATGACCTCCGGAGGGTCTCATATTGTTCGGACAAAAAAAAAAAGGGAGAAATAAATAGATATAAATAAACATGTGTATATAAAATTGTAATGTTATTACAAAAAGTTAAAGTGTACATAGGGCCCCGGTAGGGTTACCCTTTTCATTCAGCCCGCACAGGGGCATGAACTTCTTCCTCAGATGGTTCAGGGGACGGGAGAAGCGGCTCGGCATAGGGAGGGGGGGCTGTGGCTTCAACCTCGACAGCAGGATAGACCTCTACTTCAGGGACGGGAGGAGGGATCTCAGGGCAGTCCTCGCCGGCGGCCGGAGCCTCAGGACGCTCTTCGCAAGAAGCCTCGGAAGCCGGAACAACCGAGATAGGGGCGGGATCCATCACCTCCTCGGGTAGGGAAGGGAGCCACTTCCGAAACTCCTCCTCGGAGATATCCCCCTTGCAATAACTGATGGCCGCACGGATGAGGTCCATGTTCAGACTTGGCAGCACCATCAGAATCAGCTCAGCACAGTCACCAACCCCCTCTAGGCGGATAGCCTCCTTCTCGGCCTCAAGCTCACTCTCCCTCTTCTCAAGCTCGATCTCTCTCTCCTCGAGATCAACCTCCCTATCCTCAAGCTCAGTCTTCTTCCTCTCAAGGCTATCTCGGGCCCGTGCAACCTCCTCGTCTTTATTCTTCAACTTGGCCTCAGCACTTGCCACCTTCCCTTTCAAAACGCCAATCTCAGATTGGGCGGCCTTCAAATCCTCCCGGGCAGTGTCAGCAAGTTTTCGCTCCAGTGAGGCAGCAGCCTTAAGAGCCTTATTCGTTTTGAAGTTCTCAACGGCAGCCAACTGAAGATTCTCTATCGTCCCCTCCTGGTCAGCCAGCTTTGCCTCCACTTCGGAGAGACGATTTTGAAGCCTTTGGGCCTGACCACCCTCGGACAACAAAGTCAGAAGAAGACCCTTATTCTTGGCCATGAGATAGTTGGCCTGCACACAAAAAAGGAGAAAGGAGTCGATACATAAAATAAAAAGGAACCAAGACCAAAAAAAAAAAAAAAAAAAAAAACCGAGAAGGGAAGTGAAAATACCTTCGCCATCTGAGAACTCATCTCAGCCACAACACCTTCAGGAGATACATCCTCATACCTCGAGACCTCCTCAGGAGGAATCACCTCGGCCAATTCATTGAAGGCCGGCACTAAATGGGAAGTGGCCTCCCGGATGTTTTCCCCTAGGTCGTCCACCCCGAGGACCACAAGGCCCTTCCGTTTTTTGGAGGAGCCTTCAGAGGACTTCCTCCCCCTACGGACATCCTTCCTCTTAACCGGAGCAGCTTCTTCCTCCTCCTCTTGGACCACCTCGGTCTCCTCGGCCCCAAATTGATGCCTCATCTTCCTTTGGGGCTTTGGCGGACTGGTAAGACGAGCGGACCCCGATGATTGTGCACCAGGAGAAGAGAGACTCCGAACAGCAGGCTGGACATCTCCTTGAGACGCCCGCTCAGCCCCAGCAGTGTCAGGCTGTGCCCGGAAGTTCCAACATCAGCACGGCCAGCTTTCTTCATGGTACCGGCCAACTTCTCAAGAAACTTAGGCCTCTTCGACATGCCTACCAAAAAAGGAGAAGAAGAAAATCAGGGACCGAGCACATAACAAAGATATCAAACATGATGAAACAAACAGGAAAGATCATCAAAACAGCCATCAGACACCTACCTATCCGACCTGAGACTTCTGAAGAGACGGTCCGAGTAAGGCCTGATTCAACAAGGCCGCGTCATTAACCAATTCCCTCCAGTGGGCAGTATACCGACGAGCCCAGCCTACCTGGACCCGCACCCGATGGGAAACCTTTGGAGCATCCCTCCAACAGGCTAAAAAGGAATAGAGGGAGAGGGGTAAGAACCCACATAAAAAAGAGAGAGAAGAGAGAAACTAAGGAAAAATAAAAGGTCAATCTCCTAACCTCCCGCCCTGAAGATATCCGGTACCAAAGTCTCCCCTTCATCCGACCTCAGGGTCCGTCCCCAATCCCCAGTGGCCCAGAACCAGAGATCTTTGAAATTCTTATTTGAATCATGGAGTTTCTTAACAACATTTGACGAGCTGTCATAAGCCGAAAGGTAATACCATCCGTAGTACGACCTAGGATTGGCATTCAACCGGTATAACCTCTTCATCTCTTCGAGAGAAGGCTCGCCGAGTCCTGCTCGATGCCAAGCCACATACAACCCGGCCAGAATTCTCCAACTGTTTAAACTCAGCTGACAGGGAGCGATCTCCATCTCGGCCAACATCCAAGCGAAGTAAGGTTGAATCGGCAGCCGCAGCCCACACTCAAAGAAAACAGGAAGAAGCGCCACCGAGCCCTCGTCAGGTTGGCTAGCACGATCCATAAAACCAGGAACTTCAAGGGCAATATCTATAGGTATGTTATACCGCTGCCGAAGAAGGTCAAGATCGTCCTCGGTTATTTTAGAAGGACGGTTCATATCCAGAGCCGACGACCCAAGTTCACCAGGCTCTGGGTCCTTCCGAGGAACTCTCTGGTGGTAGGAATCATTTTCAATCTTGAAAGCAGTAGGGTAGTGTTAAGGTTCTTACACTAGTGCCTCGCCTGCCTCTGAGCCTGAGGAGAGCTCTTCAGCAGGGGAAGTTGAAATCTTGGCAGGCCTTTTGGAGGGAGAACTATTGTCAGACATCCCTGACACCCAGAAAAACAGCGAAGGGAGGAGAATCAGTCTATGAGGAGCTACCCACGGTGTCCGTGCTAAACTAATAGAGAGTCTCTAAAAAGTGCCCTAAAGCAAGACCCGGCAAAAAAAACCACAAGTCTCTCCCTAAGCAAAATAAACAAACAGAAACACTGCATAAAGAAAAAGAGGGGAGGTCGCTCAGAAGACTTACTTGTTCTTCTCAAAAGCAGAAGGTTATGCGGCGCGGTGATGCCCGTTCCTTATGTTCGCAACACATAAGTAGAAAAAGACCACAGTTGAAATCCGAGATGCAGATATGAACAAATCAACCGAGATACTTGCAGAGAGGAAGGAGAAATTGCCGAAAAAGATGGAACAGTAGAAGCCTCCCCTTCTTATAGTCGTGACCAGGACGCTCGTGACCATTGGATCTGAAGAAAGAGCCCGGATGAGCGCCAAGTGTCGGCTACAAAAGGGGCCTCCCAAGTCCAAACAGACGGTTGAGATCAGCCCACTGTGGAAACGCCTCTGTGCGGTCGATTCGTCCCTCTTTTGGCGGGAACCCGGCAGATGCTTGACAAGTGTCGAACATTAGAAGAAACCCTAAAGTTGATTTGACAGGCATTTAAGAAGACACGACGGTTGTGCGTCTCAAGGAAAGATGATTGGAACAGCAAGAAAAATTCCTTTTTTGCATCCTGGGACGACTACCAGCGAAGACAATCAGCACACCCTCTTCATATAGTTCCCGGCACCAACTCACATACTCGTTTGAACCGAGAACTATGGGACAGATGTTGATGGTGTTTTCAGGCGCTACAACATTTAAGGCAGCACGATGACCGGCGTAAGCACACACTTATAACGCAAGCGCACGTATCGTTCAAGTAGTATAAAAATATCGATCCCACGAGGACTTAATATCTAATCTATTAATTTTATGAGGTCAAATGATTACTAGTATCTAACAGGTTGTTTGATTGATTTGAAATGGTGACGATTCTAAATTTAAAACAAGTAAATAACATTGTTCGAAAGTAGATTTTAAGAAAATTTAATATTAAAAACTATCTAGGGTTGTGATTTTTCAATATCATTTTAAAGATGAAGTGGTTATCTTAAAGTTGGGTAATATATTGATTTATTAACCTGGAACACTAAATTATGTGTAAGCCTCTGTCGATGGTCAGACACAAATACCCAGTTTAACCCAATTGAACCATATGTCTATGTCAACCAAATTATCTGGATTCATTAAGTTTAAATTCCAATTATGGCTACCCCCCCGCCCGACAGGTATATTCCTATCCTGGAAGGAAATCTATAAAGGGTTATCTATCCTCAAGGAAGATCGTGGGCTATTAAGTCTAAGGTCTTAAACCTAAAATCCCTATGTCTAGTTCATTTTAGATTTACCAGTTCAATTTTATTAATGGCCAGTTAATAAAACATTAGGATTAAGACTCAATAAATAAACCTTTATATTACCCCAAACTATAATTTAACCTCTTATAAACCGGTGATATTGGATTTCATCACAACCCCAGATAACTGGCTTAGTTACGACACATATTTACAGGTAGTAAAAACTTAAATAAAGTAAAATACTAAAAATTAAATACTGAAAAGTAAATTGCTGAAAAGTAAATTGCTGAAAAGTAAATTGCTGAAAAGTAAATGCTGAAAGTAAATTGCTGAAAAGTAAATAAAGTAAAAGTACAATAAAAGAAAATGCTGAGGTAAAAGGATCAGCTTTTATTACTTCTATTTTAGATATCTCCCTTAATATAATATATTAACTTTGCATGATAATTACCACCACCAGCCATATAGGCGGTATCCAGATTAAGTCAAATTAATAATTAATTACCAACCGACCAATCAGGCGGTATCCAGTTTAGTCAGGTTAAAACCAATTTAAATAATTACCAACCGACCAATATGGCGTATCCTCGTTAAGTCAGGTTTTAACTAGTTTATATATTATAATTAAGGGAGATTCATCTAAATATTAGTCATAAAAGTTTTACCTTTTACCCCAGCAAAGGGGAGTTACCTCCTCATTACTGAAAAGTAAAAATTGAAAATTAAAGAAAGAAAAGTACTGTGCGTAAAAGTAAATTGCGGAAAGTAAAAACTGAAAAGTAAAGAAAAGAAAGTGCGAAAGCGGAAATTAATTACTGAAAGCTATAAATAAACAAACAAGAAACAATCTTCTTAGTATTCTTAAGGAATTCCTTAGAAGAAAGTATGAATTTTACAAATGAAATGGCTTGGTATTTATAGGCAAAATTTGCCACCATCAAATCATCATCAATTTCTCCACCAAACCATCCATTATTAATTTCTCCACTAATTACTCCACCAAAATCCATAATTGCTCCACTAATTGCTTATCTTGTTTGGTGGTGATTTGATTTTTTATTAATTATTTATTAATTAATATTTTGCTTTGAAAATGATTGATAATGACTTTTAATAATTACACTCCACACACTTCTGGATGGTTCATCAATTTCGGTCATGAAATCTCCGAATTCGAAAATATTTTCTCTTTCAAAGTTGTAGATCGTTGAGTATTCTTTAATCTGGCACTTGAATCAGCTCAATCCGATATCTGAGTAAAACGTTATGCCCAAAATATGACAGATGCGCAAAACTGGAATTTCCAAAACTGCACTTCGTCAAAACGCCATTTCAAGTTTCCAATCTCCAAAATTAATATATCAAGTCCAATAATTGCCCTTATTTGACCCATATTTCATCCTAAATGATTTCATTGAGACCCGATATTATTTTATCTGCAAAATAAACTAAAACACATCAAACATTCATCAAACCCGAGAAACTAAACAAAATATTAAGTTAAAGGGGCGGTAAATATTGATATATTTTCCGCTCATCACACCCCCAACCCTAACATTTTGCTAGTCCTCGAGCAAAAACAACAAAATAAAATACAAGAAACAATTAGAATTAAACTAAGCCACTTTCGTAGGGATCACGGTTGCATTTAGCATATGCAACAAGCCTTTAAACCCCTAGGTGTCCCTAGTGGACGGGTTATAGTCTCGTGAGGGCTTACAGCAACGATACCCACAAACGTTTTACAAAAGTAAAAAGGTAGTAAAAATAATACACACAAAAGCAAAAAGACAAGCGAAAAGAGAATAAAGATGTTAGTGACTAATCAGGTGAAACTTCTACTCCAAGTTACTAGTTGTTTTGTTTTATTCTAAATTACTGAATAAGTAAATTCTCCGATTATATTTACCATTCTCCATATACACAGCCAACAAAATATTAATCAACTCATTTTTGCCCACAACAGTCATAAGTGCAGTTGATAGAGAGTAATATTTTTGTCCTAAAGTTCTATCAGATTCACACCTTTTTGGAGCAATGGAATAATTTTCTCATTTTTCTGATTTTTTTTTTTTTCTGAATTTTGACTATTTATTTATATACATATCCTTCCGTCTATGTAGCGAGCTTTGGGTCGGTGGCTCCCAAACCAGTTGGCTTTAGGGCACCAGGTGTTAAGACACCCCTACGGACTTAATTACTCAGACTTCAGATATATATTTTTGCAGTATCTTTGATCCATGTAACGAGCTTTGGGCCAATGACTCCCAAACCAGTTGGTCTTAGGGCACTAGGTGTTAAAACACCCTTACAGACTTAATACCCGGATCTTAGATACTTTATTTTTTTGTACATCAGAAATTATTATTTTTTTTTACTCCATCACTAATTATAAATGCTTCATCCAATTAAACTAGAGCACGGAATATTACAAACTTTTCAATTACAGCTCATGTCTGTATGTTTCTATGTATGTTGATAATATCTGTCAAATGAGCATATGAAGATCCATTTTAGTCAGTATTATGGAGAATTCACAAATTAAATAATTCAAAATGAAGTAACACAAAATTAACTTATTTCAAAATAAATGGTTTTGAAATACGTCTCAGGAGTGGAAATTCCTTACTCGGCTATCTCTACTTCAATTCATCACCTTTTTAGTCAAAATAAAAACACAACAAAATGCAAATATTTTTGTAATTTTTGAAAATTTTTCAATTTTTTTTGTATTTTTCGAAAAATTTTGGACTAAAAATAAAAACACAAAACAAACAAGTACTATTAACTATACCTCACCCCCAAACCTAAATGAGACATTGTCCCCAATGTCTTAAACAGTGAAAGAAGAGTTTAGAAAATAATACCTGGTTAGCTGAAATTCTATAGGAAATTAAAGGTTAAGATCCAGATTTATTCGTCGCTTCTTACCACGATCGTCATCGGACCATTTTATCTTTGAAATGATAGGGTCAACTTTCGGTTCATAGGCTATGAGTTGGTCTATTAGATCCGGAGCAGTTCTGGCAGTAAAAAGGAGTTCTTTCATAGGCTTTGACACGAACCCATTTCTCCGAGCATCATCAAGAAACACACAAAGAAAATCATAAAATCCATCAACGTTGAGTAGTCCAAGCGGTTTCTGGTGTATGTTCAGGTTCGCCCAAGATAGTACTATAAAAATTTCCTCCAATGTACCCAAGCCACCTGGCAAAGCAATAAAAGCATCAGAACGGTTAATCATTTCTACCAGTCGTTCAGACATACCTGGCACGATCAGTTCCTCTCCGTTTGATGATCCAATAAGATTCGCCTCTGCCAAGGGTTTTGGGATGATTCCCAAAACGTCACTGCCTCCTTCCTGTACGGCCTTTGAAACGATCCCCATAAGTCCAAGATTTCCTCCGCCATATATTAAGTGCATATTCCTTACTGCTAAGACTCGACCCAATTCCTGTGCTGCTTCTATGTATTGTGGTTTAGTACCAACAGTGCTACCGCAAAACACACAAATGTTTTCAACTCGTCTTCTTGAAGTGGCTTCCATTTTTTACTCTGGATGTCTTCAAAAGTGCAATGACGGGCTGAATTTATAGTACCTGAAAAAGGGTGAGTAAAAATAGCACAAGTATCTTCCAGAGGACGATTAGTAGCGAAATAATATCGTGATAGTCAAAAAGGTTTGGATCCTGTCGGAGAAAAAAAAAAAACAACAAAACAAATTACAATTATTAAGAAAAGACAAAGAGATATAATATTTACAAGAAACGTAACGGCTTGATTGACGTCTATGCGTCAGGAACAAGTTTCCCATCCAATTTTCTTATAAATTGGCAAACAGGGTCTTTTTGAGTCAGATTCCCGAGACTTAACAGTTGTCTTTCTTTTTGGAATTGTGTATGTAATTTGCGAATGGCTATGTGAACATATCCACTGGGATGCGTCTCAAGAGTTGAAGATATTTCATCTATAGACTCCTTACTCAAGCCATCCCTAATGAATTTAATTTTGTCTTCGCGATTATCAGACACCATTCCTAAAGAACGACAACGAGTGTTGCAATTAAATCGTGCACATTTGAAACAAACACCCATTTGCTTAGATCTACGTTTCTTTGCATATATGCTTCTTCCGAAACCAGGCAGATGTGAAATAAAAGAGTCAGAAGACTCACCTGCCAATCGGACTCGTGCTTCAATTACCCAACGAATGTCATTGGGCACACCATGGATCGTCAGTAGTCTCATTCGTTCCAAGCGAGCTTTGTAAACTTTCATTAGAGATTTTTGAGGGAGAGAAGGAAATTGCTTGTGAAGATTTGCGAGAGCTTCTTCCATCTTAATCTGCAAAAACTAAACACACAAAATTAAATCACACAAAATCACAATATATACACAAATTGCATGGGTTGCCTCCCTGCGAGCGCTAAGTTTAAAGTCGTCAGCTAGACGTTACTTCTCGAACGTTTATGCTGGATCTGAAAGTGTGACACTTTCTTTTTGTCGCCCAAATGATTCTCCCCAGTAGTGCTTGACACGCTGACTGTTAACTTTGAATGTGTTGTTGGTATTGGGATCCAGTAACTCAACAGCTCCATATGGTAAAACCTGAGTGATCTCAAATGGTCCAGACCACCTAGATTTCAACTTTCCAGGGAAAAGTTTCAACCTCGAGTTGTATAACAACACTTGCTGCCTTGGTTCCAACTGTCTGTGCACTATTTTTCGGTCATGCCATTTCTTTGTCTTTTCCTTGTATAATTTGGCATTGTCATAAGCCTGTAGGCGAAATTCCTCCAATTCGTTGAGTTGGTGAAGTCTTTTCTCTCCTGCAGCTTGTGAGTCAAAATTCAACTTCTTCAGTGCCCAGTACGCCTTGTGTTCAAGTTCAACTGGTAGATGGCACGCTTTCCCAAACACCAATCGATATGGTGACATACCAATGGGTGTCTTGTAAGCTGTTCTGTAGGCCCATAATGCATCATCTAGTTTTATTGACCAGTCCCTCCTTGTTGATCCAACGGTTCTTTCTAGGATTCTTTTGATTTCCCTGTTTGAAACCTCAACCTGTCCATTTGACTGTGGATGGTAAGCAGTGGCAATTTTGTGAGTAACTCCGTATTTGGATAGGAGTGCATCGAAGTATCTGTTGCAGAAATGAGAGCCACCATCACTGATAATTGCCCGCGGTGTTCCGAATCGAGTGAAAATGTTCTTTTTCAGGAATTTGATCACAACTTTTGAGTCATTGGATGGCAGTGCAATTGCTTCGACCCATTTGGAGACGTAGTCTACAGCAACCAGGATGTACAAGTTTCCAAATGATGGAACAAAGGGACCCATGAAATCAATACCCCATACATCAAATATTTCCACTTCCAGAATGTTTTGCAACGGTCCTTCATTTCTCCTGGAAATATTCCCCGTTCTCTGGCACCTGTCACATTGAAAAGCAAAAAGATAAGCATCTTTAAAAAGTGTGGGCCAGAATAAACCTGATTGAAGGACTTTGGCTGCAGTTTTGTTGCCGCTGAAGTGTCCGCCATATGGTGATGAATGACAGTGTTGCAAAACACTGTTGATTTCCTCCTGTGGAACACATCGTCTCAGTAGTTGATCAGCACACCGTTTGAACAGGTACGGTTCATCCCAGACATAATATTTGACTTCTTTGAAGAACTTTTTCCGTTGCTGAGTTGTCCATTCCAATGGCCATTTTCCTGATACAATGTAATTGACATAGTCAGCATACCAAGGGACTTCCTGTTGATTTATGGAAAACAGTTGTTCATCTGGAAAAGTTTCTTTGATTGAAGGATCTTTGTCAGCTGTTTCTCCATTCTCGAGCCTCGATAGATGATCTGCCACCGGATTCTCTGTTCCTTTCCTGTCTCGAATCTCCACGTCGAATTCTTGCAGAAGAAGTATCAAACGGATCAATCTGGGTTTGGCATCTTTCTTTGTGATCAGATATTTGATTGCTGAATGATCTGTGTAAACCACCACTTTGGGACCCAACAGATAGGAGCGGAATTTGTCAAAAGCGTACACAACTGCGAGCAACTCCTTTTCGGTAGTTGTGTAGTTGAGTTGAGCTTCATTCAAAGTTCTGCTGGAGTAGTAAATGGTATGGAAAATCTTTGCTTTGCGTTGTCCCAAAACTGCACCTACAGCAAAATCACTAGCATCACACATTACCTCGAATGGAAGGGTCCAATCTGGTGCTACAATGATGGGGGCAGAAATCAGCTTCTGTTTTAATATTTCAAAGGCTTTCTGGCATTTTGTGGTGAAGTTGAAAGGCACATCCTTTCTCAGAAGATTGCAAAGAGGTTTAGCAATCTTGGAAAAAGTCTTTGATAATCTCCTGTAAAAACCTGCATGTCCAAGAAAACTTCGAATACCTTTAACTGATGTTGGTGGAGGTAGTTTTTCAATTGTCTCTATCTTTGCTTTGTCTACCTCAATCCCATTTTGTGAGATCCGGTGTCCAAGAACTATGCCTTCCTGCACCATGAAGTGGCATTTCTCCCAATTGAGTACCAGGTTTGTATCTTCGCACCTTTGTAATACCTGTTCCAAATTTTGCAAACAATGGTCAAAAGAATCTCCAAACACAGAAAAATCATCCATAAAAAACCTCATACTCTGCTCCAGCATGTCTGAGAAAATGGCCATCATGCAACGCTGAAATGTGGCAGGGGCATTACATAATCCAAATGGCATCCTGCGGAAAGCAAAAGTACCATAGGGACATGTAAAGGTAGTTTTCTCCTGGTCTTCTGGTGCGATGGCAATCTGATTGTACCCTGAATATCCGTCCAGAAAGCAATAGAACTCATGTCCTGCTAACCTGTCTAACATCTGGTCAATAAATGGTAGCGGAAAATGATCCTTTCTTGTGGCTTTATTGAGTTTCCTGTAATCCATGCATACTCTCCATCAGTCACTGTTCTTGTTGGATCAACTCGTTCTTCTCATTGGTGACTACAGTAATTCCTCCTTTCTTTGGTACACACATGCTGCATAGGACTTACCCAAGTGCTATCTGAGATGGGGTAAATGATGCCAGCATCCAACCATTTGATGATTTCTTTCTTCACAACTTCCTTCATGATTGGATGAGTCTCCGTTGATGCTCCACTGTGGGTTTGTATTCATCATTCATCAAAATCTTGCATGCATGAAAATGAACTAATGATGCCTCGAATGTCTGCTATAGTCCAGCCAATGGCTTTTTTGTGCTCTCGTAAAACTCTTAGTAGCTTTTCTTCCTGCTCCAATGTTAGTGAAGAAGAAATAATAACAGGTAATTCAGAAGAGTTTCCAAGAAATGCATACCTGAGATGGCTCGGAAGTAACTTTAGTTCCAGCTGCGGTGGTTCTTCAATCGAAGGTTTGATTCGATCTTTCTTCGGCAGTTCCAAGCTTTCAACTGGTGGTGTTGCTTTGAATCGGAATGGTTTGTCAAGGTAGCTGATAAATTCCAGGATTTCAGCATCTAGCTCGCTGTCAGTCATATTGGTGATGCAAGCTTCAAGTGTATCCGTGGGATTTGGCTCAGTATTCTGAATGATATTATCAATAACATCAACTCTGAAGCATTCTTCTTCTTCCTTTTCATCGCTTGGAAATTTCATAGCTTTGAAAACATTAAAGGTCACTTCTTGGTCCTGCACTTTCATGGTTAGTTCTCCTTTTTGCACATCAATTACAGTTTTACCTGTAGCTAAAAATGGTCTCCCAAGAATGATAGGTATTTCTTTGTCTTCTTCCATGTCAATGATGATGAAGTCTGCTGGAAGGATGAGTTTGTCAACTTTGACCAGCACATTTTCAACGACTCCCCTCGAAATGCGAGTGTTCGATCAGCAAGTTGCAAAGATATTGAGGTAGGCATTGCTTCTCCAATTTGCAGTTTCCTGTAAATAGAAAAAGGCATTAAATTAACACTGGCACCTAAATCACATAAAGCCTTACCGATGTAATGTTCTCCAATGGTGCATGGAACTGTGAAACTGCCAGGATCTTTCAACTTCGGGGGAAGCTTCCTCTGGATGATGGCGCTGCATTCTTCTGTCAAAGCTACTGTCTCGTAATCTCCCAATCTCTGTTTTCGTTAAAGAATGTCTTTCATGAATTTGACATAGCTGGGCATTTGTTCCAAGGCTTCAGCAAATGGGATGTTGATGTGCAGCTTTTTGAATATCTCTAGGAAACGAGCAAACTGTTTGTCCAGTTTGTTTTCTGAAGACGCTGAGGAAATGGTGGTGGTGGAGTGATCTGTTCTTTTTCTTTTTCCTTTGCTTCTTTTTCTTCCATCTGTGGAACTGCATCTTTTGGAACTTCCTAGCAGCTGTTTTGACTCCAACGTCTTTGTTGATTTCAGTACCACTCTTTAAGGTAATGGCTTGACATTGCTCCTTCCTCGGTTCCTTGGATTTGGTTCTGTGTTGCTGGGAAGATTACCTGGCGGTCTGTAACTCTAAGCATTGGCCAGTTGGCCGATTTGATTCTCCAGTGCTTTGATGGAAGCTGATTGGCTCTGAATCATAGCTTCATATCTTTTTAATTGAGCTAACATCTCTGCCATCACTGGTTCATTTGTCTGCTCCTGGCCTTTGTTCTGTTGCTGGAATCCAGGTGGTGGATAGTTCCGCTGTTGGCCTGAATTGTTGCTCCATGAAAAATTAGGATGATTCCTCCACCCTGGGTTGTAGGTGTTGGAATATGGATTGTTCCCCTGCCTGTTGAAATTGTTGACATAATTCATCCGTTTCTTCATGTTGATTTGATTCTGGTGTTCCTCCATATGGTGAACTTGTGGATCCAGTGGTAAGAGTCTCCATGAATTTGCATATTTGATCTAGCTTGGTGTTGACTGCTGTATTAGCTCCAACTTCATAAATTCCTGCAATTCTGCAATTCTTTGAATCAAACTTCTTTCAGTTGGCCACAAAGAGTTGTTGTTGGCCATTTCTTCAATTAGTTCCAGGCTTGATCTTCTCCTTTTGCCATTAAAGCTCCTCCGGCAGCAGCATCAATTGTGGTTCTCATTATTCCAGAAAGTCCATTCTAAAATGTTTGACTTGAAGCCATTTTGGAATTTCATGATGTGGACATTTCCGGAGTAAATCTTTGTACCTTTCCCAAGCTTCGTAGAGAGTTTCTGAGTCTTGTTGCACAAAGGATGTGATGTCATTCCTCAGCTTTCCGGTTCTGGCTGGTGGAAAATACTTTGCAAGAAATTTGGTGGCTAAGGTGTTCCATGTTGTGATAGAACCTGCTGGTAATGAATGTAGCCAAGCTTTAGCTCTGTCCTTCAAGGAGTATGGGAAGATACGTAGTCTCATTGCTTCTTCAGCTTCTCGGTTGTAATTGAAAGTACCGCAAATTTCCAGGAAGTTGCTGATGTGGGCATTAGGATCTTCAGTTGCATTTCCTCCAAACTGAACTGACTGCTGAATCATCTGAATGCAAGTTTTGATGTCACCTGCATTTGCTGGTAATGGAGGGAGTACAATACATGAAATGAGTCTGTCAACCACCGGAATGGTTCTGTCTCGAATGGGAATTGGTGGTGCAACCTCCAAAGGTTCAGGTTCCATGTTGACTAAAGCTTCTTGGCTTCTCGCCTTTCTCTTCTCAACTCTGATAGTTCTTTCAATTTCTGGGTCAAACGGTCGGAGTTCAAAGCTTCTGGTTCGTCTCATGAAGTTTCTGAGAACCTGCAACACAAGAAAACAATAACATAAGTAAAAAGAAATTAGATACAAGTAAAAGTATCTAACCCCTAAATAATAATAAAAGATAATAAGTCCCCGGCAATGGCGCCAAAAACTTGACCGGCGTAAACACACACTTATAACGCAAGCGCACGTATCGTTCAAGTAGTATAAAAATATCAATCCCACGAGGACTTAATATCTAATCTATTAATTTTATGAGGTCAAATGATTACTAGTATCTAACAGGTTGTTTGATTGATTTGAAATGGTGACGATTCTAAATTTAAAAACAAGTAAATAACATTGTTCGAAAGTAG
>SKCR01032398.1:0-21583 GCA_019454045.1 Zanthoxylum bungeanum
ATTTTCCATTACGGTTTTTGCCGTGGCGGAATAATACTATAGCCGATCTGTTTGTCTACTTCGTGCCGAAACTCTAAAGTTTCCGATCTGTGTTCTTCAAAAGAAACACATAACCACAACGTGATGTCACATCCGTTAAGGTCACGAAATATTCATGTTCACATCTAGCCTAGCTAGATATGGGCCCACTTACTTCACCATGAATAGGGCTAACAGATCGGTGGCCCTTTTACTATTACCAAGTAAATAGTATCTTAGGTAGTTTACCTAATAAACTAGATTCGCAGACCTTGTTTGAATAGTCAAATCAGTCCTAGTACCCACTCTTCAAAAGTGTTGATATACGAGTCTTGTTTAATAAACTAGATTCGTAGACCTTATTTGAATAGTCAAATCAGTCCTAGTACCCACTCTTCAAAAGTGTGGATATACGAGTCTTGTTAATTGTGTCCCAGACAACAATGCCACAAATAAGTCTCTATTGATCAAATCAATTTGAGCTATTTATTTGTCATTTATATGTTTGAGATTTTATTTATATTCAAAATATAAATTATGTTTATTTTACATCTAATGTATTTGTCTCAGTATCATCTTTACATAATGAAACACTTTAGTGTTTTAGAATATAAAGGTTTTATCCGCATCGGATTAAACACTGATATAGAGATAATGTCTCTAGTCTAACTAGTTACATTATAACATTTCCTAATTTAAGTACATACCCAATGGTAGTTCCTAAATTTAGGTATCTGCGGTCGAAACCAGCGACGATTCTCCGTTCCCGTTTTCCGATTTGCAGAGAATCTCGGCTTGAAGCCAGTATCCAGCTCACAGCGGATTCTGAATGTCAATACATATATTTTATGTACCACACTAAGTATTTAAAATCTAATTTTAATACTAGTTGTGAACATATACTTTGACAAATATTTTTAAAGTTAGAGCCTCGCCCTTTCTTTAATTCCTTCGTGTCTTCCATATCCAAATGGTAGTCACTTTGAGATATGTCAATTATCCTTTTCAATATTTCAAAAACCTTTGGCCAAGCCTTGGGTTTTCGGAATATCGAAACGATGTGCACCTTGTGCTACATGCCCTAATTGCAAACTTTGACTTTTCTCCACTAGAATAGTCAATTAATTCTCCAAGAATTATTATTGCAATTTTAATACTTTTAAATCTAAAGATAGATTTATTGTAAGTATATTAATTAAGTACTAAAGTCATCATCACATAAATCTTCCAAAGACTTTATGCTCTACTATTTGCTTAATTATGGGCTTAATAATAATAAGTTATTTTATCAAATAAATTGACCTATTATCAATTCCCAAGATCAAATCAAGACATGAAAACATGCGTGAACACATCAACGGAGGTAGCGGAATACTCACATTGATCGTTGAGTCGATTTGAAGACGAATGAAGCCCAAAAACGCACTGCCGCCCTTCATGCCAAACTGCTGGCAGTCCACTGCCCTGCAAAACAGAAATTTGAGTGAAGAACGGAGCTCCTAGCTTCGTCGGATGGATCCCGTCTCATGGTCGAACCTCCCTACCACCTTCGCAAGACTTGAAAGTGTGCTAGCACTGATTTTTCACACCATGAAAATCACTCTTTGCTTCCCTAAAGTCCACGCCATTTCTGGTTCCAAACCAGTCCAAGAATTTCTTCATTTGGGCGTGAGAGAAGAGAAGTTTTTGAGAGATGAAATTGTGTTTATCTTGAAAATGATTTACCAAAAATCAATTTATATTATGATGCCATAATTTTATTAATTGATAATAAATTTTGACACAAAACATGCAATGGCTTAGAGTGTCAAACACTCAAACTCCATGCAATGACATTGAGTGCAATGTACACAATCTACATGCAAAGCATTAGAATGACATGTGTCATGTGGGCCCCACACGTTTCCAAATGAAAGTGGGCCCACGTGCATCACGCGTTCGGGTTCGATATTTCCGAAATACCGAGCTTACGTCGCGACGTTAATTCAATCGATTTAAATAAATAATTGCGCCTGGCGAAATTATTATTTACGTCGCTAACGAATTAATTCTAAATTAACTCGTTTGCCCGAATTAAAATCTAATTTTAATTCCGCGTCGAAATCTAATTTCGTCTAATATATCGAATATATTAATTCATCATCGATCAATTCCAAATTAATTGTTCTCTCTCTTTAGACGACATTTTATCCCGGATAAAATATCTCCGTTATTAATCCTAGATTAATTTTCTCTCTCTCTGTATAATCCCAGATTATTCAAGAGTGCGAGTTGTGCGTCATCGGTGGATTATCGGGAAGCGACCCATGAGATCCCCGGATAATCTGGCAGTAAATACGGTCGTCGGAGTATCCGAATCACGTACGTACCAAGTACTACGTTCTACCGATTTACGAGACAAGGTCGACTCCTAGCAAAGCACCAAGTCTACCCAATTCTCCGGACATATCCATTTAAGAATATTAAGATATGTATCAAGCGTAGTATACTAATGTATTGTGCGTATCGGCCCAGTATCGATAATCACGTGCTAGGGCTGGGTGGATAAGTGTCTGCCCCGTCCGAAACACATATCGGATGTCTGGTAACTAGTCTCTATAATCGGATATTCATGACCTGGTCATAATATCACGATTGGATGCGCATCACTTTAAGAGCACTAATACCGTATCCTACGTGACATCATCTCCATTATGACTGGAGTGACACTTCCATCTTGACATCACATCCAATACACTACGATTCTCTGATAAACCCAGAAGAGGTGAACACAGAACCAGTTAAGATCCCCCACCACCAAAACCAAAGTTTATCGATTGTCGTAAGTATTAGCGATGTAAGTCTCAGGTTAAGACTATACACACCTACCTTGATTTCGGCCTCCCATAGACACCTAGTCATAATACCAATGGGATTCCGAAGGGTCTATCCAGAGCGAAGCTGTTTCCCGTACCATCGGTGAAACACGACCTCCTATCGCACTTGCACAAGTATCCATACTTATATATATGAGAACTATGCCGTTGTGCCCTCACAACGCGCACAAGTGCAATACTAGCCTATTCCGCATTATCGATGTCCAGTCTCGATAATACTACGGCTAGGGATATTTAATGATTAATCCTTCGTGGACTGATATTGTCTCATATCATCTCAATCCAGGAACTAATCATAGGGACCTCTCTTCATTTATATATCTATGGTGATCTAATCACAAATGATGAGAGTGCAATTTCCTTATTACATAGTTAATTTGCTACAACAACCACAATGATCTGTGCAAATAGTGACGCTATGGGTCATATTATCCAACACATACTAATAATTTAAATAGAAAAATCAAATTTAACTATAAATTTATTTCACCTTAATTTAAAATTAATCGCTTTCTCTCTCTTCCGAACACATTTAATCCCAGATTAAATAAAGCCTCAATTAATCCAGATTAATTTTTTCTCTCTCTAATTAATCCCAGATTAATTCTAGTTTAAGTCAACTGTAATCGGTGAATCTTTGGGAAGCGACCCAAGAGACCTCTGGATATGTTGACAGTAAATTCGGTTATCGGACTATCCGATAAAGTGAGTACCTCGTACCACGTGCTTACCAATTTACAAGACATGGTTGGCTTCTAGCAAAGCACCGTGCCTACCCAATTCTCCAGAAATATTCTTACTGGAATATACAATCTATGTCAGGCGTAGTATACGTAGTATTGCGTATTGTGATCTAGTATCGGATGTCATATGTTAGGCCTGGGGCTGGAATTATGTCTGCCCCGTACGAAGCACATGTCGGATGTCTGGTAACTAGTCTCTATAATCGGATGAACATGACCTAGTCATATCATCCCGATGACTGCAGTACTTAAGAGTACTAGTTCCTTATCCTACATGACATCATCTCCACTATGACTAGAGTGATACTTCCGTCTAGACATCACACCCAATGCACTACGATTCTCAATATACCCAGCAGAGGCGTACATAGAACCGGTTAAAGCCTTGGAAGACCAAAACCAAAGCATATTGATTGTCGCAAGTATTAGCGGTGCAAGTCTCAAGTTAAGACCAAATACACCTACCCTGATTTCAGACTTCCATAGACACATAGTCATACTACCAATGGAATTCCAAGGGGTCTATCCAGAGCGAAGCTGTTTTCCGTACCATCGGTAAACACAACCTCCTATCACACTTGCATAAGTATCCAATACTTAAATATATGAGAACTATATCGTTGTGCTCCCAAAACGCGCACAAGTGTAATACTAGTATATTCCGCATTATCGATGTCCAATTTCGATAATACTACGAGTATGGATTATTTAATGATTAATCCTTCGTGGACTGATATTGTCTCATATCATCTCAATCCAGGAACTAATCATAGGGACCTCCTATCATTTATACATCTAGGTGATCTAATCACAAATAATAAGAGTGCAATCTCCTTGTCACATAGTTAATTTGTACAACAACACCATGATCTGTACAAATAGTGACGCTATGGGTCATAATTGTCCAACAATCTCCTACTTGGCCTATAGCCAGTCACTCGAGTGTCATACACCCGAACTATGTACGGTTCGCTCAAACTGTTGAGGAAAGGCTTTCGTCAGCGGATTTGCATGATTATCGTCTGATGCGATTTATACGATCATCAAATCGCCATGATATATGATCCGAACAAATCAGATGAATAGTCGAAGTATATATCTGGATCGTTGATGAGACCATTAATTCTTTAGCTTGTGCTGACGCCTAGCTCAGCTGCTTTCAGAACTATATCTAATTTAATTAGATTTATCATCGACCCAAATAGCTTCTATTGCTGCCTCAGCCGCAGCAATAACCTGCATTTGTTGTTTATTCGGTAACAGTATCTTGCTTGGAAGATTTCCAGCTCACTGTTCCGTTATTCAAACTGTATTGTACCGTTGTTTTTATCGGTTAGGAAACTTACAGCAGTGATCCCAGTCACTTCAAGTTCTATTTCTCCATAGTTTAAGACATCATCCTTAGTTCTCTAAGATACTAACAGATGTTCTTAATATCAATCCAGTGACTATCACTTGGATTGACCTGTTTGTGACTCCATATGCTCAAAGAGTATGAGACACCAGGTCACATACATTTTTCAATGTACGAGTTCTCAAAGAGTGTTAACAACTTAAATCTATCCCAATAGATCTTTATTCATAAAATAAAGGTTGTTTCTCCCAAGAATTCTATGGAGAATTTTCATGAAAGCCAAGCTTTCACCAATTTTAATATGGGAATATCATTTCCAATAAATGACATATCATCATTATTTAGGACAGTCACTTTCAGTGCGCTCCCACTATCCTCCTTATATACACAAGAATCATTTCTCGTTTTGAATTAAATCATAAACCATTATGATTACATCAAAACGATAATTCCAAGAACCTAATGCTTGCTTCAATCCAAACATGGATCGAATAACCTGCAAACCTTGTTTTATAGTTTTGATACGACAAAATCGTCAGGATGTTTTAAACATCCTCCAAAAGGTTTCCTTTTCAGGAAAACGATTTTTCGTTCAGCTGCCATATTGCATAAATGAAACATGCAGCATCAGCAAGCATTATCCAAATGGATTTAACGTGGCAACAGGTAAAAGATTTCGTTGTAATCAACACAATGTTGATAACGATACCTTTCCGCTACAAGCGTAGCTTAGTACGTTGGTATGTTGCCATCCATGTATGTCTTCCTTGAAGATTTATATAGTACCAATAGGGACAATGTCTTGCGGTACAACAACTAGTTTCTAAACATAGTTGGTATACATGGAATCCATTTCGGACTTCATGGAACTTTGCCATAATGGGGAGTCGATACCTTGTATCACTTCCTCATATGTAGTCAGTTCGTCTTCCTCTATAAGATTGACAACTTTATGAGGTGAGATCAGAAACCCATACCTCCCAGGTTGTTTTCTGACACTCTCCGACTAACGCGGTTCTTGTGTATTCGAAGATTGTGGAACAGTTTCATCCTTGATGAACTGTTTGTGTTCCATTAAGGACTAGGTGCCTTGAACAGTATTACTCCGATTTTCATCGAGTTTTACTATCCTCCTACTTACCACTGCATATTGGTATTCCTCTTAGGAAAAACACATGACGAGCAACAATTACATTATTCTCTTGTGAGATGTATAAGTACTATAGTTTGGTTTCCCTAGGATAACCTATAATTTAGGCACTTATCCAATTTGGGTTCTAGTTTGGTATCATCCAAACGTATGCCCAACATTCCCAAATCATCAGGAATGAGAAAACCCAGTTTCTTTCCTGTTCATATCTAATATGAAATCTATCAAACAGATTTTCATGGAAACTTATTCAAAATAAGTATTGCACTGTTAAATGCTTATCTTTTGAAGGAAAATGGTAGCTCAGAGCGACTCATGATTAACCTTATCATGTCTAACAAAATTCGGTTTCTCCGTTTGGACACACCGTCGAATTGACGTGTTCCAGGAGGAGTCCTCATTGAAAGAATACTATACTCTTTCAAGTATTTGAGAAACTTATTGCTTAAGTATTTTCCATCTCGGTCTTACTGTGATGATTTTAATACTTTAGCCGATCTGTTTGTCTACTTCGTGTCGAAACTCTAAAAAGTTTCTGATTTATGTTTCATAAGAGACACATAACCATAACGCAATGCCACATCCGTAAAGGTCACGAAATACTTATATCCACCTATAGCCTAGCTAGATATAGGCCCACTTATGTCACTATGAACGAGGGCTAACAGATAGATGGCACTTACACTTTTACCAAGTAAAAGGTATTTTAGGTACTTTACCTAATAAACTAGATTTGTAGACATCATTTGAATGGAATCAAATCCGTCCTAGTATCCACTTTTCAAAAGTGTGGATATACGAGTCTTGTTAATATGTCCCAGACAACACTGCCACAAATAAGTCTTATTTGATCAAATCAGTTTGAGCTATTTGTTCGTCATATTATATGTTTGAGATTTATTTATATTCAAAATATAATACTGTTACTCACATCTAATGTGTTTATCTCAATATCATCTTTATAAAATAAAACACTTAGTGTTCTAGAATATAAAGGTATACCCGCAACGGGTTAAACCCTGATATGGAGATAATCTTTCTAGTCAAACTAGTTACATTATGGTTGGAAAAAATGACCCATAGCGTCACTATTTGCACAGATCATTGTGTTGTTGTAGCAAATTAACTATGTGACAAGGAAATTGCACTCTCATCATTTGTGATTAGATCACCATAGATACATAAATGAAGAGAGGTCCCTGTGATTAGTTCCTGGACTAAGAATGATATGAGACAGTATCAGTCCCCAAAGGATTAATCATTAAATATCCCTAGCCAGAGTATTATCGAGACTGGACATCGATAATGCGGAATAGGCTAGTATTGCACTTGTGCGCGTTGTGAGGGCACAACGGCATAGTTCTCATATATTTAAGTATTGGATACTTATGCAAGTGCGATAGGAGGTCGTGTTTCACCGATGGTACGGGAAACAGCTTCGCTCTGGATAGACCCCTCGGAATCCCATTGGTATTATGACTATGTGTCTATGGGAGGCCGAAATCAAGGTAGGTGTGTATAGTCTTAACTTGAGACTTACATCGCTAATACTTGCGATGATCGGTAGACTTTGGTCTTGGTGGTACAGGGCTTTAACCGGTTCTGCGTACACCACTTCTGGGTTTATCAGAGAGTCGTAGTATATTGGGTGTGATGTCGAGACGGAAGTATCACTTCAGTCATAGTGGAGATGATGTCACGCAGGATACGGTATTAGTGCTCTTAAGTGCTGGCCGGCCATCAGGATATTATGACAAGGTCATGTATATCCGATTATAGAGACTAGTTACCAGACATCCGACATGTGCTTCGAACGGGGCAGACACTTATCCAGCCCCAGCCCTAGCACGTGACTATCCGATACTGGGCTGATATACACAATACTACGGTATACTACGCTTGATACAGATCTATATTCCTGTTAGAATATTTCTGGAGAATTGGGTAGGCATGGCGCTTTGCTAGAAGCCAACCTTGTCTTGTAAATCGGTATAAACGTAGTACGAGGTACTTACGTGTTCGGATAGTCCGACGACCGTATTTACTGCCAACATATCCGGGGATCTCAGGGGTCGCTTCCTGAAGATTCACCGATGACGTATAACTCGCACTTAATTAATCTGGGATTAATAGAAGAGAGAGAAAATTAATCTGGGATTAATTACGGAGATATTTTATCTCGGATAAAATATTAATTAAAGAGAGAGAACGATTAATTTGGAATTAATCGATAAAATAATATATTTGATATATTATTAGAAATTGGATTTCGACGCGGAATTAAAATTAGATTTTATTCGGGCGAACGAATTAATTTAGAATTAATTCGTTAGCGACGTGAATAGTGATTTCACTAAGCGTAATCATTTAATTACGACGCGACGGAAAATTCGTTAATTTGGAATTAGCGAACCCGAGCCCGGGATTATTTGCGAGCGCATTCGCATTTCGAATTCGAGTGCGGCACGTAAGTCAAATCGTACGTCAAATCGCAAGTCACATCAAGCGTCAAATCAAATGTCACTTTGAGTGATGTGACATGTTGTCACTTGATTTGAGTGATTGATGTAGTAGTGAAAAGCATTAATGCTTTTGCTTTTAACTTTTTTGAAAATTGAAAAAGTGGTATATGGCTTTATTATTTTGGAAAATATAAAAGCATTTTTCACTTTTTCTTTTTCAATAATCTCTCTCCTCCTCATTGACGTTTCTCTTCTCCTCTCTTTTTCTCTTCTTCCTCACACGGCTTCAAGCCGATTTCTTCTCCAAAAATTCTGGTTTGACAGAATTTGAGAGAAGCAAATAAGAAGGAGTAGTGCTAGCACACATTTGAGTGATACATAGGTGATAGAGAAGTGTCTTCATGAGCTTGGAATCGTTTTTGGAGCTTGGAGCTTGGAGCTTCCATGGTGTTCATCAATGGCCGATCATGGAGGAGACACCACCACCAAAAACCGAGCAGTCCACTGCATGAGGAAGCCACTGCCGAGCTTGGAGGGAGGCAAAAACGCAACTTGTTCTTCGCATCTCAAACCGTTCAATGTGAGTTTATTCCGCACCTCCTTTGATGTGTATTCATATTGTTTTATGCTTATAAATGATCCTTGGGACTTGATTGAAACTCAACAATGGTATCTTGAGTTATTGGTTGCATAAAACGAATTTAGGGTTCTTGAGCAAAATTTGGGGCTTTTTGATTTAAGCATGATTTTGACAAATTGTTTGTTTAAGAATGCTTGTATATGGATAACTTAGAGTTATATGTAATCAATTTGATGATGAAAAATTAATTGGATTGATTTTCCCCAATTTGCTTAATGTTGGCCAAAACTTTAATTTGGGTAAACTTGATTTTGAGCATGTTTAATGAAATTGGATGAATTAGAATGCTTAAATGTTGTTTAATGATGATTGATTAGATCAATTTGATGAAAAAGTGTTTGGAACAATTTTCCCCAATTTGCTTATTGTTGGCCAAAATTGAAATTTGGGTAAATTTGATTTTGAGCATGTTTAATGAAATTGGATGATTTAGAATGCTTAAAGTATGTTTAATTGAGGATTGATTGGATCAATTTGTTGAAAATTAGTTTGGAACAATTTTCCCCAAATTGCTTTGGATGGCCGAATTTGGCAAGCTCCCTAATGTCTTGGATTTTTGATTTTTTATTCATTGGATGACTTAGGAATCATTTGGGGATGTTGAATTTATGTTTGATTGGGTTCAATTGGATTGAATTTGATTTGGGCATTTTTTCCCCTTATGGCCGAGACTTTAGCATGTATTAATTGGGTTTGATTTTGATCAAATTATGTTGGACATGATTAATTGATGTTAAGCATGATTAATTGGACAATTTCATGTTTTGGAAACTTTGATTTGTAATAAAATGCTATACACTTTAGGTAATTTAATTGGAAAATTTGGAATTTTTGGAATTAAATTATTGGGCTTAAAATTGGATTTGGGCTTTTAAAGTTGTTATTGGGTTATGGACTTTGTTGTACAAAGTTGGTTTAGGCCAAAATTGGTTGGATCCAATTAGGCCCAAAACCGCTTCCAAAAGGCACAAATGCGACTAATGAACCTTTAAGTTTAATTGGACCTAATGGGCCTAAATTAATTTATGGGCTTATGGGGTAACTCCCGGATTGGATTTTGGTATTCGGTTTCCACCCGAGTTGACCAAAAGTCCACGCCTCAAGAAATTAATTAAAAGCCCATTGGACCTTAATTAAATTAATATTGGATATTAATCGGCTTTGAGACCCGTAACGATTAAATTTGGAATTTAAGTCGTAAAGGTTTATTTTATAAAGTGTAATATTTAATTGGAATTAATATCAATTAGAATTAAATACGTATTAAATGGATTTAAATGTAATTTAATTTAATTTGAGAAATCGTACTTTGAGTACGTGTTCCCAATACGAGTTTGACTCGAACAAAATCAAATCTTTGTTTGAACATTGGATGATCACTAATTGTCAGATTAATTAATTGATTAGATTGATTGATAACATGCTTGTATGAATACATGGTTGTGATGTTTGATAATAATGTATATCGGATGGATATTAGTCGGGGGTGGGGCGATTTTGGAAATTGTAATAATTTGATTTATTAATTGGACCTGCGTGTCCAGCCTTATCACCTCCTATTCTTTGTATTCTCTTCTCACCTATTCCCCTCAATGTAAATGAGGTTTCTTTGAAGTGTAGTGTAACAGGTAGAAGTAAATACATGTGCTAGCTTGGAGAGAGAAATGAGAGATTTGATCTAGGATCAATGAAGTATCCATCCGCATATCATTATTATTTTATTTCATATGTGCTTTATTATGTGTTTAGAATGCATGTTTAAGGGTGTATGATGATGATGGGACTTAATAAAGATAATAATTGGTAGCCAATTGCACGCGAAAAACCCTCATAAAATATCATGCGTTTTTCCTTCCATTGAGTGATTCTTACTCAAGATCTGAGATTGGCAGGGGTTGTTGGCCAAAGTCAAGCCCTTGTCTGTCGAAGATGTGTTTTAATCACGATGCTTTGTTCCATATCGGTGTCGTGTCCAATTTGTGGTTTGTTGGCCAAAGTCAAGACCACTTCTTGTCCATTGACATTGATTACGAAGCTTCCATGTCAATAGGTCCGCGCTTGACTGGGATCACTAGGTTTGTTGTGCCAAAGCCAAGGCCTAGTTGATTCGGAGGAAAAAGGTTAGGGTATACATTCGATGTATAGGCATATATAAGATATATGTTTGGGACTTTGATGTCCACCTACTGGATCTAGGAGTTGGATGAGATCCAATTGATCTTAGAGATCTACCTAGTTAATTATCATACAATTTGTTGTCCAAAGTCAAGATTGTGTGATATTTAACGGGATCCTAGCCCACTAGGAAACACGGTTTCCCGAGTACTCGACAGAGGGTTAGAGGATCGCCGAAAAATAGTGGGAGGCAAGAATTGAATTTGCAATACTCGTTCAATTACTCGCCATACGCGCTCATTCAAATTATTTCGTCGTAATATTAAATGTTAGTTGGACTAATATTAAATTGTTGTTTTAAAACAGTTGGACTGTATTATACTTGATTATATATAATTGGATTATATTAATCAATATATTTGAATTAATTAATTTCAGTTTACAGTTGATTTTATAATTGGATTATAGTAATCAATGTAATTGAGGTTAATTAATTGGATTATATTTGATTATATAGTTGGACTATTATAATCATTATAATATATATAGTACCACTAATCGTTGATTAAATAGTTGGACTATTATAATCAAGATAAAATTGAAAAGTTGGATATTTAAAATATAATCTGGGATTAAAATATTTTAAATGATTTAATTTTCAAATTGGAAATAAATAATAGGTTACTTTATTTGATAAAATAACTTATTATATCTAAGCCCAAAATTAAGAAAATAAGTAGAGCATAAAATCTTTGGAAGATTTATGTGATGATGACTTTAATGCTTAATTTAATATACTTGTCATAAATCTAATTTTAGATTTAAGAAGTATTAAAATTGCAATTATAATTTTGGGAAGAATTAATTGACTATCCTAGAAGAGATAAAGTCAAAGTTTACAATTGGCATGTAGCACGAGGTACACATCGTTTCGATATTCCGAAACCCAAGGCTTGGCCAAAGGTTTGTGAAATATTGAAAAGATAATTGACATATCCCAAAGTGACTACCATTTGGATATGGAAGACACGAAGGAATTAAAGAAAGGGCGCAGGCTCTAACTTTAAAAATATTGTCTTAGTTATGTTCACAGCTAGTATTGAAATTAGATTTTAAATACTTAGTGTGGTACATAAAATATATGTATTGATGTCAGAACCGCTATGAGCTGGATAAGACTTCAAGCCGAGATTTCTCTGCGAATCGGAAACGGGACGAAAGTCGCTGTTTCGACCATAGATACCTAAGTTTATGAACTACCCTTCGGGTGTGTACTTAAATTAGGAACTGTTATAATGTAACTAGTTTGACTAGAGACATTATCTCTATATCAGTGCTTAATCCATTGTGGATAAACCTTTATATTCTAGAACACTAAGTGTTTCATATATAAAGATGATACTGAGATAAACACATTAGATGTGAATAACATAATTTATATTTTGAATATAATTAAAATCTCAAACATATAAAATGACAAATAATAGCTCAAATTGATTTGATCAATAGAGACTTATTTGTGGCATTGTTGTCTGGGACAAATTATACAAGACTCGTATATCCACACTTTTGAAGATGGGTACCAGGACTGATTTGATTTCATTCAAATAAAGTCTACGAATCTAGTCTATTGGCAAAGTGCCTAAAACACTATTTACTTGGTAATAGTATAAGGGCCACCGACCTGTTAGCCCTATTCATGGTGAAGTAAGTGGGCCCATATCTAGCTAGGCTAGATGTGAACATGAATATTTCGTGACCTTAAACGGATGTGGCATCACGTTATGGTTATGTGTTTCTTTTGAAGAGCACAAATCAGAAACTTTTGAAGTTTCGACACGAAGTAAATAAAGATCGGCTATAGTATTATTCCGCCACGGTAAGACCGTAATGGAAAATACTTAAGCAGTAAGTTTCATATGTATATGAAAGAGTATGGTATTCTTTCAAATGAGGACTCCTCCCGAGACATGTCAGTTAGACGGTGGTCCGAACTAAAACTGAATTTTGTTGACATGATAAGGTTTATCACGAGTCGCTCTGAGCTACTATTTCCTTCTGAAGGATATGTATAACAGTGCAAAACTTATTTAGAATAAGGTTCCATATAAATCTATTTGACAATATCATATAGGATATGAACAAGGAAGAACGAGGGTTCTCATTTCTGATAAGTGGGTATGCCAGGCATAACGTTTGGATGATACAAAACTAAGGACCCAAATTGGATAAGTGCCAATATAGGTTATCCTAAGGGAAACCATAAGTAAAGTACTTATAAATCTCACATGAGAACAATGTGATTGTTGCTCACCATGCAGTTTTTCCTGAGAGGAATACCGATATGCAGTGGTCAGTGGGAGGATAGTGATACTCGATGAAAATCGGAGTAATACTGTTCAAGGCACGAAGTCCTTAATGGAACACAAATAGTTCATCTATGATGAATATATACCATTATCTTCAAAATACACAAGACAACGTAGATCGGATAGATTCAGAAAACGACCTAGGGTATGGGTTTCTGATCTAACCTCATAAAGATGTCAATCTTATGAAGGTATACCAACCGACTACTTTTAAGGAAGTGATAGAAGGTATCAACTCCCTAATTATGGCAAAGTGCCATATAATCTGAAATGGATTCCATGTATGTCAACCGTTGGATACTAGTTGATGTACCACAAGGCATTGTGCTTAATGGTACTTAAAAGTCTTTAGGAAGACATACATGAATGGCAACATACCAACGTACAAAGCCGGGCTTTTGACGGAAAGGTACGTTATCAACATTGTGTTAATAACGGTCAACCTTTTACCTGTTGCCATGGTAAATCCATTTTGAAGATGCTTGTTGATAACTGCATTTTCATTTATGAAATGTGTCAGTTGCAGATCAAAATCGCTTTCCTGAAAAGGAAACCTTTTGGAGGATGCTTACAACATCCTGACGATTTTGTATAACCGACAAACAAGGTTTGCGGGTTATTCGATCCATGTTTAGATTGAAATAAGCATAAGGTTCTTGGAACAGACGTTTTGAAATAATCATAATGGTTTATGATTTGACTCAAAACGAAATAATTCTTGTGTAATAAGGAGGTTAGTGGGAGGGCACTGACAATGAAATTCCCATAAAGGAATCGGTGAAGCTTGGCTTTCATAAGAAATTCTCCGTAGAATTCTGGGGAGTAACAACCTTTATTCAAGGAATAAAGATCTACTGGGATAGATTTGGAGTTGTTAACACTCTCTGGGAAATTGTACATTTAAAATGTACTCGATATGGTGTCTCATACGCTTTGAGCATATGGAGTCACAATCATGACAATCCAAGTGATAGTCATTGGATTGAAGTTAAGACATCTATTAGTATCTTAGAGAACTAAAGATGTTGTCTTAAATTATGGAGTAGGAGAACTTGAAGTGACTAGGATCACTGCTGCAAGTTTCCAAATCGGTAAAATAATGCGGTACTATAAAGTTTGAATAACGGGGACAGTAAGCTGGAAATATTCCGAGCAAGATAACTGTTGCCGAATTAACAACAAATGCGGATTATTGCTGCAGCTGAGGCAGCAATAGAAGCCATTTGGATCGAAATAAATCTAATTAGATTAGATATAGTTCTGTTAGCGGCTGAGCTAGTTGTCAGCACAGGCTAAAGAATTAATGGTCTCATCGACGATCCAGATATATACTTCTATATTCATCTGATTCGTTCGGATCATACATCGTGGCGATGTGATGATCAAATAAATTGCGTCAGACGATAATCATGCAAATCCGCTGACAAAAAAAAATCTTTTCTCAGCAATTTGAGCGAACCGTACATAGTTTCGGGTGTTAGACACGGAGTGACTGGCTATGTGCCAAGTGGGAGATTGTTGGACAAAATGACCCATAGCGTCACTATTGCACAGATCATTGTGTTGTTGTAGCAAATTAACTATGTGACAAGGAATTGCACTCTCATCATTTGTGATTAGATCACCATAGATACTAAATGAAGAGAGGTCCCTGTGATTAGTTCATGGACGGAGAATGATATGAGACAGTATCAGTCCCCGAAGGATTAATCATTAAATATCCCTAGCCAGAGTATTATCGAGACTGGACATCGATAATGCGGAATAGGCTAGTATTGCAATTGTGCGAGTTGTGAGGGCACAACGACATAGTTCTCATATATTTAAGTATTGGATACTTATGCAAGTGCGATAGGAGGTCGTGTTTCACCGATGGTATGGGAAACAGCTTCGCTCTGGGTAGACCCCTCGGAATCCCATTGGTATTATGACTATGTGTCTATGGGAGGCCGAAATCAAGGTAGGTGTGTATAGTCTTAACCTGAGACTTACATCGCTAATACTTACGATGATCGGTAGACTTTGGTCTTGGTGGTACAGGGCTTTAACCGGTTCTGCGTACACCACTTCTGGGTTTATCAGAGAGTCGTAGTGTATTGGGTGCGATGTCGAGACGGAAGTATTGTAAGAGTTCAATTCAAGGTCCCAAGGATCACAAATCATGCACAAAAACCGCATATGAACACATCAAAGGAGGTGCGGAATATACTCACATTGAATTTCGGTTTTGATGAATGAAGAACAAGGTGCGATTTTAAGCTCCCTCCAAGCTCGGCAATGGCTTTCCTTGACAGTGGGCTGTGCGGTTTGGACTGGTTTGGACTCCACCATTTTCGGCCATGCAAGACTCCATTGAAGCTCCAAGCTTCAAGCTTTCCAAGCTCATGAAGACACTTCCCTATCACCTATGTATTACTCAAGGTGTGCTAGCACTTTTATCTTGCAACAAGATTACTTCTATTCTCCATTTTGATCGGCAGAAAACCAGAAAAAAAGATGAAGAACGGTCCAAGACCGAGAGAGAAGAGAGAAGGTTTTTGGCTCCATTTTGCCTAAAACCGTGAATGCCAAAACAAAATGAGAGAGTCACGTGAATGTGGTCTCAAAATTAGGCCAAATACATAAACAACAAAGACCAATGAGAGTCACGTGAATGGTACAAAAATTTGCCAAAAACGTGAACAATAATTGGTCCAAGAGAGAGAGAATGATTTTTTATATACATATATTCTTTATTCCATTTACCAAGTAAATGAATAAAATATATATACACAACAATTAATTCAAAAGTCAAAAGGTACAAGTCCTATCAACTTTCAAACAATCACCTTTCTTTATTCACATCATGTCACTTTAATAAAGTGACAACATGTCATATCACATCACTCAAAGTGACAATTGATTTGACGCATGATGTGACAAACGATTTGACGCTTGATGTGACTCGCGTTTCGCGCTCGAATTCGAAATGCGAATGCGCTCGCAATCACTCTCGGGCTCGGGTTCGCTAATTCCAAATTAACGAATTTTCCGTCGCGTCGTAATTAAATGATTACGCCTAGCGAAATCACTATTCACGTCGCTAACGAATTAATTCTAAATTAATTCGTTCGCCCGAATTAAAATCTAATTTTAATTCCGCGTCGAAATCCAATTTCTAATAATATATCGAATATATTATTTTATCGATTAATTCCAAATTAATCGTTCTCTCTCTTTAATTAATATTTTATCCCAGATAAAATATCTCCGCAATTAATCCCAGATTAATTTTCTCTCTCATCGAATTAATCCCAGATTAATTCTATCTCTCTCTTCTAATTAATCCCAGATTAATCAAAGTGCGAGTCATACGTCATCGGTGAATCTTCAGGAAGCGACCCATGAGATCTCCGGATATGTTGGCAGTAAATACGATCGTCGGACTGTCCGAACACGTAAGTACCTCGTACTACGTTTATATCGATTTACAAGACAAGGTTGGCTTCTAGCAAAGCGCCATGCCTACCCAATTCTCCAGAAATATTCTTACAGGAATATATAGATCTGTATCAAGCGTAGTATACCGTAGTATTGTGTATATCGGCCCAGTATCGGATAATCACGTGCTAGGGCTGGGGCTGGATAAGTGTCTGCCCCGTCCGAAGCACATGTCGGATGTCTGGTAACATAGTCTCTATAATCGGATATACATGACCTGGTCACAATATCCCGATTGGTTGCGCAACACTCAAGAGCACTAGTACCGTATCCTGCGTGACATCAACTCCAATATGACTGAAGTGATACTTCCGTCTTGACATCACACCCAATACACTACGACTCTCTGATAAACCCAGAAATGGTGTACACAGAACCCGTTTAAAGTCCCCTACCACCAAGACCAAAGTCTATCGATTATCGTAAGTATTAGCGATGTAAGTCTCAGGTTAAGACCATACACACCTACCTTGATTTCGGCCTCCCATAGACACATAGTCATAATACCAATGGGATTCCGAGGGGTCTATCCAGAGCGAAGCTGTTTCCCGTACCATCGGTGAAACACGACCTCCTATCGCACTTGCATAAGTATCCAATACTTATATATATGAGAACTATGCCGTTGTGCCCTCACAAACGCGCACAAGTGCAATACTAGCCTATTCCGCATTATCGATGTCCAGTCTCGATAATACTACGGCTAGGGATATTTAATGATTAAACCTTCGGGGACTGATACTGTCTCATATCATTCTCAGTCCAGGTACTAATCATAGGGACCTCTCTTCATTTATATATCTATGGTGATCTAATCACAAATGATGAGAGTGCAATTTCCTTGTCACATAGTTAATTTGCTACAACAACACAATGATCTGTGCAAATAGTGACGCTATGGGTCATTTTGTCCAACAAGTATCACTTCAGTCATATGTGGAGATGATGTCACGCCGGATACAGGTATTAGTGCTCTTAAGTCTGGCCGGCCATCGGGATATTATGACAAGGTCATGTATATCCGATTATAGAGACTAGTTACCAGACATCCGACATGTGCTTCGGACGAGGTAGACACTTATCCAGCCCCAGCTCTAGCACGTGACTATCCGATACTGGGGTGATATACACAATACTACGGTATACTACGCTTGATACAGATCTATATATTCCTGTAAGAATATTTCTGGAGAATTGGGTAGGCATGGCGCTTTGCTAGAAGCCAACCTTGTCTTGTAAATCGGTATAACGTAGTACGAGGTACTTACATGTTCGGATAGTCCGACGACCGTATTTACTGCCAACATATCCGGGGATCTCATGGGTCGCTTCCTGAAGATTCACCGATGACGTATAACTCGCACTTAATTAATCTGGGATTAATTAGAAGAGAGAGAAAATTAATCTGGGATTAATTACGGAGATATTTTATCTCGGATAAAATATTAATTAAAAAGAGAGAACGATTAATTGGGAATTAATCGATAAAATAATATATTTGATATATTATTAGAAATTGGATTTCGACGCGGAATTAAAATTAGATTTTATTCGGGCGAACGAATTAATTTAGAATTAATTCGTTAGCGACGTGAATAGTGATTTCGCTAGGCGTAATCATTTAATTACGACGCGACGGAAAATTCGTTAATTTGGAATTAGCGAACCCGAGCCCGGGATTATTTGCGAGCGCATTCGCATTTCGAATTCGAGTGCGGCACGCAAGTCAAATCGTGCGTCAAATCGCAAGTCAAATCAAGCGTCAAATCAAATGTCACTTTGAGTGATGTGACATGTTGTCACTTGATTTGAGTGATTGATGTAGTAGTTGAAAAGCATTAATGCTTTTGCTTTTAACTTTTTTGAAAATTGAAAAAGTGGTATATGGCTTTATTATTTTGGAAAATATAAAAGCATTTTTCACTTTTTCTTTTTCAATAATCTCTCTCTCTCCTCATTGACGTTTTCTCTTCTCCCTCTCTTTTCTTTTCTTCCTCACACGGCTTCAAGCCGATTTCTTCTCCAAAAATTCTGGTTTGACCGAATTTGAGAGAAGCAAATAAGAAGGAGTAGTGCTAGCACACATTTGAGTGATACATAGGTGATAGGGAAGTGTCTTCATGAGCTTGGAATCGTTTTTGGAGCTTGGAGCTTGGAGCTTCCATGGTGTTCATCAATGGCCGATCATGGAGGAGACCACCACCACCAAAACCGAGCAGTCCACTGCATGAGGAAGCCACTGCCGAGCTTGGAGGGAGGCAAAAACGCAACTTGTTCTTCGCATCTCAAACCGTTCAATGTGAGTTTATTCCGCACCTCCTTTGATGTGTATTCATATTGTTTTATGCTTATAAATTATCCTTGGGACTTGATTGAAACTCAACAATTATAACAGTTTCCTAATTTAAGTACACACCCGAAGGGTAGTTCCTAAACTTAGGTATCTACGGTAAAACAGCGACTTTCGTCCCGTTTCCGATTCGCAGATTAATCTCAATTGAAGTCAGTATCCTGCTCATAGCAGATTCTGCACATCAATAATATTTATGTACGACACTTAATATTTAAAATCCAATTTTAATATTAGTAGTGAACATATTTATAAAAAACATATTTGAAGTCAGAGCCTTGCTCATCTTCAATTCCTTCATGTCTGCTTTGTCTATACGGTAGTCACGCTTCAGTGATCCCATTTACAACAGTTTAAGAAGACATCTTGGGATATGTCATTTGTCTTCCTAGAAGACAGTAATGATTTTGCCTTTGCCATTTTCTATATCCCAGAAGCCTTTTGCCAAGCCTTGGGTTTCTAGAATATCGAAGTAAGGTGCGTCTTGCGCTACTTGCCTTATTGCAAACTTTGGCTTTATCTCCTTGAGAATAGCCATTAACTCTCCAAGAGTTATTAATCGCAATTTAATACTTCTAAGATCTAAGAATAGATCTATGAAGATCCTTCAATTTCTTCATCATACTTTAAGGATCTAATCCTTAGTTCTGATTAGGAAATTAAGGAGTCTTTTTGACAAGTATAATGAATTAAGCACTAAAGTTATCATCACATGAATCTTCCAAATATCATGCTCTACTATTTGCTTAACTTTGGGCTTAGGCCTAATATGTTATTTTATCAAATAAGTAACTTATTAGTTTCTAGGACCATCCTAAAATTTTATTCCCAATTTGAAAATTAAAGTCGTTTAAACACATTTTCACTAGGATTATGTTTTAAACACTAATATTTCAATTTATCTTGATTCTAATAGTCCAACTATTTAATCAACGGTTTCAGGTACTATTTAATATAATGATTACTATAGTCCAACTATATAATCAAGTATACTTTTATTGGTTAAAATCAAATATATATTGATTACTATAATCCAATTATATAATCAATTATAAATGATCGGTAAATTTCAAATATATTGATTACTATAATCCAATTATATAATCAACTATAAATGAAGGGTAAAATTCAAATATATTGATTACTATAATCTAATTACATAGTCAACTATAAATGAAGTAGTTTGAATACAGTCCAACTTTTTAATTAAAACAACAATTGAATATTAGTCCAACTAATGTATTTATTAATAAATAATAACGAAAATTGAAATGAGCGCATATTGGCAAGTATTTGAATGAAATTACAAATTCATACTAGCCTCCCATTATTTTTCGGCGAGCCTCTAACCCTCTGTCGAGTACTCGGGAAACCGTGTTTCCTAATGGGCTAGGATCCCGTTAAATAACACACAATCTTGACTTTGGCCAACAAACTGTATGATACTTAACTAGGTAGATCTCTAAGATCAATTGGATCTCATCCAATTCCTAGATCCTGTAGGTGGACATCCAAGTCCGAAATATATATACAATATATATGCCAATATATCCAATATATTTTCCTAACCTTTTTCCTCTGAATCAACTAAGCCTTGCCTTTGGCACAACAAGCTTAATGAATCCAGTTAAGCGGGACCCATTGACATGGAAAGCTTCGTAATCAATGTCGATGGACAAGAAGTGATCTTTACTTTGGCCAACAAATCACGACTTGGACAAGACACCGATATGGAACAAAACTCTCATGATTCAAACACATCCGCAATTGACAAAGGTCTTGACTTTGGCAAACAAACCAATGCCAACTTTGGATCTTGAGTAAAAATAACTCAACGGAAGGAAAAACACTTAATATATTTTGAGGGTTTTTCACGTAAATTGGTAACCAATTTATTATCTTTGATTAGGTCTCATCATAAACACCCTTAAGCATGCATTCTAAAAGCATAATAAGGTGCAATAAATAAATTAATAATGATATGCGGATGGATATGTCACAATTGTTCCTAGAACAAATCACTCTA
>SKCR01032399.1:0-21579 GCA_019454045.1 Zanthoxylum bungeanum
GCCCCGAGGGCAATTCCAAAACAAAAGTCCCTACAGCCAAAACAGCAACTGGAGTTCCGTTTCCGACTCGTAGGTCAATCTCCCTGAAACCAGCATCCTGCTATCCTGCAGATCCTGCAAGTCAATACAAATATGAGCAGCACAACAGAATCAAAAATCCAATTTTTAAAACTAGAAGTAGTCATATTTATCTCAATAACAAACATACAAGAGGCTAGTGCCTTGCCTGCCTTGATATCCTCCTTGTGTCCTTCCCCATTCGGCAGTCACGTTTCCAGTGACCCTTCTTGCCGCAGTTGAGGCGGACATCTTGAGACTTGTCCCTTGGCTTCCCAGAAGCTTTTGTCAACTTGCCTTTACCCTTTTTCTTATGTTTCTTCTTCCTCACCCCTCCAGTAGCTTTGGGCCCAGCCTTTGGCCTCTGAGAGGTCGATGCAAAGTGCGCCTCGCGCTTGCCCCCTTTTTGGAGTTCTTTTTCGACTCCTTCAAAATGGATAACAACTCTCCAAGAGTGTCATCTGTATCCATCAACTTGTTTGATTATGATTTGTTTCCAAGTATCAGGAGTGACTGCAAGATCATATCTATAGTCAGCTCAGCCTCCAAGACTATTCCCATATTGGCCAACTCATCAATATCGGCGATCATTTGAGTCCCGTGGGCCTCAACTGATGCGCCTTCAGTCATTCGGGCGCGGAAGAGTTTCTTCACTAACTCATACCTCTCCATCTGCTTATTGGAGCGGTGGAGATCTCGCAGTCTAGCCATCATATTATAAGGATCCAAGTCCCTATTTTGGCGATGAAAGTGCTGAGTCATCGAAGCTAACATAATAGCCTGAGCTGTGTCACAATCACTGCTGTGAGTTTTCCATAACTCCAGCTCAAGTGGATCAGTGGGCTTAGGCGGGAGAGGTGTTTGTATAGTGTACAGCATCCTCTCAGCCCCAAGGACTATCCTTAGGTTCATTTCCCAATCAGCGAAGTTTGTGCCCTTGAAGACATTATCACCCATGATGATGTCTCGGACACTTAACTTGCTTGCCATCTCAACTACGATAGTCCAACTATCTAGTTAACGAAAAAATGGGTACAGTCAAACTGTTACAAAAAAATAACAATGAATTAGTCGAACTAATTTTAATTAATTAAACGAAATAATTTTGAAAGACGCGTAAGGCTAAGTATTTGAACGAAATTGCAAATTCAATACTAGCCTCCCACTATTTTTATCAAGTCTCTAACCCTCTGTTGAGAACTCGGGAAATCCTATTTCCTAGTGGGCTAGGATCCCGTTAAAATAACACACAACCTTGACTTTGGCCAACAAGCTGTATGCTATTTAACTAGGTAGATCTCACCGATCAATTGGATCCCATCCAATTCCTAGATCCGGTTAGGTGGACATCCAAGTCCTAAACATATTGCATATGCCAACGTATTTAATATATTTTCTAACCATATCCTCCGAATCATCTAGGCCTTGGCTTTGGCACAACAAACCTAATGATTCCAGTTAAGGCGGGAACCCATTGACAAGGATAGTTTCGTAATCAATGTCGTTGGACAAGAAGTGATCTTGACTTTGGCCAACAAATCACAACTTGGACAAGACACCGATGTGGAACAAAACTCTCATGATTCAAGTACATCCTAATTGACAAGGTCTTGACTTTGGCCAACAAACCAATGCCAATTGGATCTTGAACAAGAATCATTCAATGGAAGGATAATCGCTTAATATAGATTGATGGATTTTTGCGTAATTGGCAACCAATTTATTATCTTGTTAGGTCTCATCATCATTACACCTTAAACATGCTTCTAAAAAATCATAAAGTGCGTAAAGTAAATTAATAGTGATATACGGATGGATATGTAAAACAATTTGCTCCTAGAACAAATCACTCCATTTTCCACTCCCCGCTAGTAATATTCTACTTCTACCCAATTACATAATACAATAAGAGAAACCTCATATACATTGAGGGGAATTAGGTGAGAAGAGAATACAAAGAGATAAGGCTGGACACGCAGGTCCAATTTATAAATTCTAAATTTACAATAATTTCTAAAATTACCCTTTCCCTTCTAATATCCATCCGCTATACACTATTCATTCATCACATACATGTATATTCATTCAAGACAGGTTATACAACCAATCTAATCCAATTAATTAGTCTTTGTTTAAGTGATCATCCAATGTTCAATCAACGGTTTGATTTTGCGCGAGTCCAACTCGTTTGAGAATAAGTACATAAGGTACGAATTCATGAATTATATCGAACTACTCGTAAAATCCAATTTAAGCCGTATTCAATATTAATTCAATTTATTTAATTCCAAATTAAATGTTTACACATTTAATGTGCTTTTAAAGATTAGATTCTAAATCTTATCAAATTGGGTCTCCAAGCCCAACTAACATCCAATGTTTGTTAATTAAAGTCCGATGGGCTTTCAATTGATTTATAAAGGCTTGGGCTTTGGTCAATGTGGGTCAAACCCATTACCAAGCCCAAATAGGAATCACCCTTAAGTGCCACAAAATCAATTTCAAGTCCATAAGGCCCAATTAAACATAAAAGCCCATTAATTAAATTTTAATATTCCAATTTTAAAATTCAATTGATTAAAGTGTAATTGCATGATTAATTCATTAAATCAAATATTTCAAAAATACCAATTTAATTTATTATTCATCAATTGTTCAAAACACTGTCTAACATTTATTTGAACAAAAATCAAGTCCTTTAACATGTCATGTTGTATTCGGCCAAGAGAGATTTTTGCGGTTCGATATGTTTTCAATCCAATTGAATCACTAATCTAACATACATATAGATTTTAGGTCATCCAATGAACTTGAAAGCAAAAAATCAATAATAGTGAAAAGACCTCATTTTCGGTCAAGCATCAACTTTAGGGAAAAAATCATCCAATGTATTTTTTCTCAAAATTGAACATGTATTACATCAAATATCATACAATTAATCATGCTTAAGTTATCCAATAAACTTGTGCATGAAAAATTCCAAATCTTCAAATGACCTACACATTCGGCCAATGCATCAATTTTGGGGAAAAAATATCCAATACAATTTTCTCAAAATTGATCATGTATTACTTCATATTACAAACATTTAAGCACACTCAAATCATCCAATGAACTTGTGCATGCAAAAATTCAATTTAATGGAAGTGCCTCACATTCGGCCAAGACATCAATTTTGGGGAAAAATTCATCCAATGCATTTTTGTTAAAATTGATCATGTAATATATCAAATAACATACATATAAGCATACTTTAGCATCCAATTCCACAAGAACATGCTTCAATCAATTTTCCCCAAATTAACCCTAATGTATTTCATGCTTAAACCTAGCTCAATGATACCATTGTTGGTTTCTATAATTAGTCCCAAGGAAAGATTAAGCAATAGAAATACAATAAACATACATGCAAAGCTTGAAGGATGGCGGAAACATACTTACAAAGCTATGTGACGAAATGGTGATGAGGATCCTTGAGCCTCCAAGGATGAAGTTTCGGCCAAGCAAGAAGATGGAGAGAAGCTTCAAATCTTTGAGTATTCTAAGCTCCAATGCGTTTCCCTATCACCTCTTTTGATCCTTGCTTGTGCTAGCAAAAATGGAGAATGAGAAAATAATTTTCTGCCTGTGTATGCAGCTCACGGCGTGAGCAAGAGAGAAAGAAGAGGAGAGTGTTTCACTTTTAATTTTTTTTTTTTTTGCATGCCAAAACCGTGAGTGACCAAGGAAAATGAAAAGTGATATGATATCTAATACCAAAAGAATTTTTTTAATGCAAAAAATCCTTCAAAACCGTGCATGGCTTTCCCTCCAAAATGAAATCATCATTTGCCATCATTACCACACTTTGAGATTAGAGACAATGTATCATCCCTCAAAGGTGGACTAGATACATCCACCATCTATTCGTATTAAGTAATGAGATATCGCGATGTGATTTGCGGATATCACTCGATTCAAAATACGAATGTGTCCGCAAGCACTTTCGGGCTCGGTTTCGTTAATTCCGAATTAACGAATTTCCGTCGCGACTTGAATTAAATAATTACGCCTTGCAAGACTCCATTGACAGTGGGCTGTGCGGTTTGGACTGGTTTGGACTCCACCATTTTCGGCCATGCAAGACTCCATTGAAGCTCCAAGCTTCAAGCTTTCCAAGCTCATGAAGACACTTCCCTATCACCTATGTATCACTCAAGGTGTGCTAGCACTTTTATCTTGCAACAAGATTACTTCTTTTCTCCCTTTTGATCGGCAGAAAACCAGAAAAAAAAGGATGAAGAACGGTCCAAGACCGAGAGAGAAAGAAGGAAGGTTTTTTGGCTCCCTGTTTTCCCAAAACCGTGAAGACCAAAAAAAAGTGAGAGAGGGTCACGTGAATGTGTCTCAAAATTAGGCCAAAAAAACATGAACAACAAAAACCAATGAGAGTCACGTTGAATGGTACAAAAATTGCCAAAATCGTGAACAATAATGGTCCAGAGGAGAGAGAATGATTTTAATCATATTTCTTTATTCATTTACCAAGTAAATGAATAAAATAAAACATATTTATACAAACAATTAATTCAAAAGTCAAAGGTACAAGTCCTATCTGTTGGATAATATGACCCATAGCGTCACTATTTGCACAGATCATTGTGTTGTTGTAGCAAATTAACTATGTAATAAGGAAATTGCACTCTCATCGTTTGTGATTAGATCACCATAGATATATAAATGAAGAGAGGTCCCTATGATTAGTTCCTGGACTGAGAATGATATGAGACAGTATCAGTCCCCAAAGGTTTAATCATTAAATATCCCTAGTCGTAGTATTATCGAGACTGGACATCGATAATGCGGAATAGACTAGTATTGCACTTGTGCGCGTTGTGAGGGCACAACGGCATAGTTCTCATATATATAAGTATTGGATACTTGTGCAAGTGCGATAGGAGGTCGTGTTTCAACGATGGTACGGGAAACAGCTTCGCTCTGGATAGACCCTTCGGAATCCCATTGGTATTATGACTAGGTGTCTATGGGAGGCCGAAATCAAGGTAGGTGTGTATAGTCTTAACCTGAGACTTACATCGCTAATACTTACGACAATCGGTAAACTTTGGTTTTGGTGGTGGGGGATCTTAACTGGTTCTGTTTCACCTCTTCTGGGTTTATCAGAGAATCGTAGTGTATTGGATGTGATGTCAAGACGGAAGTGTCACTCCAGTCATAATGGAGATGATGTCACGCAGGATACGGTATTAGTGCTCTTAAAGTGATGCGCATCCAATCGTGATATTATGGCCAGGTCATGAATATCCGATTATAGAGACTAGTTACCAGACATCCGATATGTGTTTCGGACGGGGCAGACACTTATCCAGCCCCAGCCCTAGCACGTGATTATCCGATACTGGGCCGATACGCACAATACAATTGTATACTACGCTTGATACAGATCTAGATATTCTTTGATGAATATGTCCGGAGAACTTGGGAAGACTTGGTGCTTTGCTAGGAGTCGACCTTGTCTCGTAAATCGGTAGAACGTAGTACTTGGTACGTACGTGATTCGGGCACTCCGACGACCGTATTTACTGCCAACTTATCCGGGGATCTCATGGGTCGCTTCCCGATAATCCACCGATGACGCACAACTTGCACTCTTGAATAATCTGGGATTATAATAGAAGAGAGAGAAAATTAATCTAGGATTAATAACGGAGATGTTTTATCCGGGATAAAATATCGTCTAAAGAGAGAGAACGATTAATTCGGAATTAATCGATGTATTAATATATTCGATATATTAGACGAAATTGGATTTCGACGCGGAATTAAAATTAGATTTTAATTCGGGCAAACGAGTTAATTGAGAATTAATTCGTTAGCGACGTAAATAATAATTTCGCCGGGCGCGATTATTTATTTAAATTCGATTGAATTAACGTCGCGACGTAAGCTCGGTATTTCGGAAATATCGAACCCGAACGCGTGAGTGCACGTGGGCCCACTTTCATTTGGAAACGTGTGGGGCCCACATGACACATGTCATTCTAATGCTTTGCATGTAGATTGTGTACATTGTACTCAATGTCATTGCATGTAGATTGTGTACAATGCACTCAATGTTATTGCATGGAATTGAGTGTTTTATACTCTAAGCCATTGCATGTTATGTGTCATAATTTTATTATTAATTTAATAAATTATGGCATAAATATAAATTGATTTTTGGTAAATCATTTGATTTGACAACTTAATACACATTTTTCTCTCTCAAATTTTCTCTTCTCCTCACGAATCTACAAAGTGTGGACTGTTTTTGGAAGCCAAAAACCGTGAGCTAAAGGGAAGCAAGAGTGGTTTCTCATGGTGAGAAATCAAGTGCTAGCACACTTACAAGTCTTGCGAAGGTGGTAGGGAGGTTCGACCATGAGACGGGATCCATCCGACGAAGCTAGGAGCTCCGTTTCTTCACTTAATTTTCTGTTTTTGTAGGCAGTGGACTGCATGCAGTAGGCTTACATGGCAGTGCGTTTTTGGGCTTGAATCGTCTCCATATCGACTCTACCGATCAATGTGAGTATTCCGCTACCTCCGTTGATGTGTTCACACATAATTTCATGTCTTGATTTGATCTTGGGACCTTAGAATAAACCAACAATGGCATCATGAGCTAATGTTGCAAGCATGAAATTTGTAGGGTTTAAAATTTGGGTAAATGTGATTGAGCATGATTTGAATAAATTGCTGTTTGAGTATGTTTATAACATGTTTAAATTCATTTTGGTTGGACCAATTGTTGAAAATTGATTTGGAATAATTTTCCCCAAAAATATCATGTTGGCCGAATGTATAATGAATTTTGGGTTCTTGGAATTTTCATTTTAATTCATTGGATGAGTTATAATGATAAATGATGATGTTAATTTGAATCGAATTGGATTAGATTTTGAATTGAACATAAACCCTAAAATCTATGTGTTGGCCGAATGTGATATGCCCTGAATGTCTTGGTATGTTTTGATTTTATGAACATTGGATGTGTATGAAATCATTCGGGAAGTTAATACGTTGTCGATTGTGTAATTAATCGGATTGAATTCAAATCGGACAAAATAACCTCCTTGGCCCGAGACTTGAAGAAGCATGTAAATGGGTTTGATTTTTCATTATGTGTGTTTGACATGTGATAATGAATTGAATATGATTAATAAGACTAATTTGGTGTTTTAAAAATATTGATTTAGTCGATTAATCATGTAATGCACTTTAGGTAATTAAATTGCGTAATTGGATTAGTGTAATTTAATTATTTAGGCTTAAATTGGATTTGGGCTTGAATTGTTGTATTTGGGGCTATTGGGCTTGATTTATCAAGTTTGGTTTAGGCCAAGTGGATTGGATCCAATTGGGCCCAAAACCTTAACCATAAAGCCCAATTGCGACTAATGAACCTTTAATGTTCAATTGGGCCTAATGGGCCAAGATTGATTTATGGGCTTATGGGGTAAATCCCGGATTGGACTTTGGTTATCGGTTTGACCCGAGTTGACCAAAAGTCCACGCCTTAAGAAATCAATCAAAAGCCCATTGGACTTTAATTGAATTGACGTTGGACGTTAATCGGTCTTTGAGACGCGTTACGATTAGATTTGGAATTTAAATCGTAAAAGGTTTATTAAATAAAAGTGTAATATTTAATTTTGAATTGAATAGTGAATTAGTATTAAATACATGTTAAATTAGATTTAATGATGTAGTTTAATTTAATTCATGAATTCGTACTTTGAGTACTTATTCGCAAAAACGAGTTTGACTCAAACAAAATCAAATCGTTGTTTGAACATTGGATGATCACTTAATTATCAGATTAATTAATTTGATTAGATTGATTGATAGCATGCTTATGTGTGTGAATACGTGGTGTGTTGAATGAATAATGTATATCGATGGATATTAGTCGGGTGGGCAATTTTAGAAATTGTTGTAATAAATTCGATTTATTAAATTGGACCTGCGTGTCCAGCCTTATCACCTTCTTTCTCTTTGTATTCTCTTCTCACCTATTCCCCTCTATATATATGAGGTTTCTTTAGAAGTGTAGTGTAACGGGTAGAAGTAGTACAAGTGCTAGCTTGAGTGAGAAAGGGAGAGAGTTGATCTAGGATCAATGTGTTAAGTATCCATCCGCATATCATTATTATTTTATTTCATACTCGCTTTATTATGTATTTAGAATGCATGTTTAAGGGTGTATGATGATGAGACCTTAACAAAGATAATTAAATTGGTAGCCAATTTGCACGCGAAAAACCCTCATTAAATATCATGCGTTTTTCCTTCCATTGAGTGATTCTTACTCAAGATCCGAGATTGGCAGGGGTTGTTGGCCAAAGTCAAGCCCTTGTCCATCAAGAGATGTGTTTTAATCACGAGGCTTTGTTCTATATCGGTGTCGTGTCCAAGTTGTTGTGGTTTGTTGCCAAAGTCAAGACCACTTCTTGTCCATTGACATTGATTACGAAGCCTCCATGGTCAATGGGTCCGCGCTTGACTGGGATCATCAGGTTTGTTGTGCCAAAGCCAAGGCCTAGTTGATTCAGAGGAAAAAGGTTAGGGTATATATATTGGATATATAGGCATATATATATAAGATATATGTTTAGGACTTGGATGTCCACCTAACCGGATCTAGGAATTGGATGAGATCCAATTGATCTTAGAGATCTACCTAGTTAATTATCATACAATTTGTTGGCCAAAGTCAAGATTGTGTGATATTTAACGGGATCCTAGCCCACTAGGAAACACGGTTTCCCGAGTACTCGACAGAGGGTTAGAGGCTCGACGAAAAATAGTGGGAGGCAAGTATTGAATTTGCAACATTCGTTCGAATACTCGCTAAACACGCTCATTTATATTTTACTCGTCATATTAATCAAAAGTATTAGTCGGACTAATATTTTATGTTGTTTAAAAAAAATATATATATAGTTGGACTATATACAAACTCATTCAATATATAGTTGATTATGTAATTGGATTATAGTAATCAATATAATTGAATTAAATGATAGTTGATTTTATAATGAGATTATAGTAATCAATATTAAAATTATAGTTGATTAAATAATTGGATTATTGTAATCATTATAATAAATAGTACCTTATTAAAAATTGATTAAATAGTTGGACTATTGAAATCAAGAAAGAATTGAAAGGTTGAATATTTAAAATATATAATCCTTTGATTAAATGTTTTAAATGATTTAATTTTCAATTGGGAATTAATAATAGGTTAATTTATTTGATAAAATAACTTATTATTACTAAGCCCATAATTAAGCAAATAGTAGAGCATAAAGTCTTTGGAAGATTTATGTGATGATGACTTTAGTGCTTAATTCATATACTTATAATAAATCTATCTTTAGATTTAAAAGTATTAAAATTGCAATTAATAATTCTTGGAGAATTAATTGACTATTCTAGTGGAGAAAAGTCAAAAGTTTGCAATTGGGCATGTAGCACAAGGTGCACATCATTTCGATATTCTAAAACCCAAGGCTTGCCCAAAGGTTTGTGAAATATTGAAAAGGTAATTGACATATCCCAAAGTGACTACCAGTTTGATATGGAAGACACGAAGGAATTAAAGAAAGGGCGAGGCTCTAACTTTAAAATATTTGTCAAAGTTATGTTCACTACTAGTATTAAAATTGGATTTTAAATACTTAGTGTGGTACATAAAATATATGTATTGACGTTCAGAATCCGCTGTGAGCTGGATACTGGCTTCAAGCCGAGATTTCTCTGCGAATCGGAAACGGGACGAAAGTCGCTGTTTCGACCGTAGATACCTAAGTTTAGAACTACCCTTTGGGTATGTATTTAAATTAGGAACTGTCATAATGTAACTAGTTTATCTAGTAGAGTCATTATCTCTATATCAGTGTTTAATCCATTGCGGATAAAACCTTTATATTCTAGAACACTAAAGTGTTTTAATATATAAAGATGATACTGGAGATAATAACAGAATTTATATTTTGAATATAAATAAAATCTCAAACATATAAAATGACAAATAAATAGCTCAAATTGATTTGATCAATGGAGACTTATTTGTGGCATTGTTGTCTGGGACACAATTAAACAAGACTCGTATATCCACACTTTTGAAGAGTGGGTACTAGGACTGATTTGACTATTCAAATAAGGTCTACGAATCTAGTTTATTAAACAAGACTTGTATATCCACACTTTTGAGAGTGGGTACTAGGACTGATTTGACTATTCAAATAAGGTCTGCGAATCTTGTTTATTAGGTAAAAACCTAAAATACTATTTACTTGGTAATAGTAAAAAGGCCACCGATCTGTTAGCCCTATTCATGGTGAAGTAAGTGGGCCCATATCTAGCTAGGCTAGATGTGAACATGAATATTTCGTGACCTTAACGGAGTTGACATCACGTTGTGGTTATGTGTTTCTTTTGAAGAACACAGATCGGAAACTTTAGAGTTTCGACACGAAGTAGACAAACAGATCGGCTATAGTATTATTCCGCCACGGTGAAACCGTAATGGAAAATACTTGAGCAGTAAGTTTCATATGTAAATGAAAGAGTACGGTATTCTTTCGTATGAGGACTCCTCCGAGACACGTTAGTTAAACGGTGTGTCCGAACCAAAAACCGAATTTTGTTGGACATAATAAGGTTTATCACGAGTCGCTCTGAGCTACTATTTCCTTCAACAGGATATGTACTAACAGTGCAAAACTTATTTAGAATAAGGTTCCATATAAATCTGTTTGACAGATATCATATAGGATATGAACAAGGAAGAAACGAGGTTTCTCATCTCCTGATAATTTGGGTATGCGAGGCATAGCGTTTGGATGATACCAAACTAAGGACCCAAATTGGATAAGTGCCAATATAAGTTATCCTAAGGGAAACCTTAAATATAGTACTTGTAAATCCCACATGAGAACAATGTAATTGTTGCTCACCATGCGGTTTTCCTGAGAGGAATACCGATATGCAGTGGTCAGTGGGAGGATAGTGATACTCGATGAAAATCGGAGTAATACTGATCAAGGCACGAAGTCCTTAATGGAACACAAACAGTTCATCTATGATGAATCTATACCATTAATCTTCAAATACACAGAAACTAGTAGATCGGATAGAGTCAGAAAACAACCTAGGGTATTGGGTTTCTGATCTCACCCCATAAAGATGTCAATCTTATGGTGGTGTACCATCTGACTACGTTTAGAGGAAGTGATACGAGGTATCGACTCCCTGTTATGGCAAAGTGCCATGAGTCCGAAATGGATTCCATGTATAACAACTATGTTTGGATACTAGTTGTTGTACCACAAGGCGTTGTGCCTATGGTACATTAAACGTCTTCAAGGAAGACATACATGGAAGGCAACATACCAACGTGCAAACCTGAGGTTTTGACGGAAAGGTAGCGTTATCAACATTATGTTAATAACGGTTCAACCTTTTTACCTGTTGCCATGATAAATCCATTTTGAAGATGCTTGTTGATAACTGTATATTTCATTTATGAAATATGTCAGTTACAGATCAAAATCGCTTTCCTGAAAAGGAAACCTTTTGGAGGATATTACAACATCCTGACGATTTTGTATAACCGACAAACTAGGTTTGCGGGTTATTCGATCCATGTTTGGATTGATGCAAGCATAAGGTTCTTGGAACTGTTATTTTGAAATAATCATAATGATTATGATTTGATTCAAAGCTAAATAATTCTTGTGTATATAAGGAGGTTAGTGGGAGAGCGCACTGACAGTGAAATTCCCATAAAGCAATGGGTGAAAGCTTGGCTTCATAGATATCTTTCAATAGAAATTCTCCGTAGAATTCTGGGGAGTAACAACCTTTATTCAGGAATAAAGATCTACTGGGATAGATTTGGAGTTGTAAACACTCTCTGGGAAATTGTACATTTAAAATGTACTTGTATTGGTGTCTCATACGCTTCGAGCATATGGAGTCACAATCGGGTCAATCCAAGTGACAGTCACTGGATTGAAGATTAAAGAACATCTGTTAGTATCTGAGAGAACTAAAGATGTTGTCTTAAACTATGGAGATGGAGAACTTGAAGTGACTGGGATCACTGCTGCAAGTTTCCAAACCGGTAAATACTGCGGTACTATAAAGTTTGAATAACCGGGACAGTGAGCTGGAAATCTTCCAAGCAAGATAACTGTTGCCGAATAAACAACAAATGCGGATTAATGCTGCAGCTGAGGCAGCAATAGAAGCCATTTGGATCAAGAATAAATCTAATTAGATTAGATATAGTTCTGTTAGCAGCTGAGCTAGGCGTCAGCATAGGCTAAGGAATTAAAGGTCTCATCGACGATCCAGATATATACTTCTGTATCATCTGATTCGTTCGGATCATACATCGTGGCGATGTGATGATCGTGTAAATCGCGTCAGACGATAATTAAGCAAATCCGCTGACGAAAACCTTTCCTCAGCAATTTGAGCGAATTGTACATAGTTCGAGTGTAGGACACTTGAGTGACTCGCTACGTGCCAAGTGGGAGATTGTTGGATAATATGACCCATAGCGTCACTATTTGCCCAGATCATTGTGTTGTTGTAGCAAATTAACTATGTAATAAGGAAATTGCACTCTCATCGTTTGTGATTAGATCACCATAGATATATAAATGAAGAGAGGTCCTATGATTAGTTCCTGGACTGAGAATGATATGAGACAGTATCAGTCCCCAAAGGTTTAATCATTAAATATCCCTAGTCGTAGTATTATCGAGACTGGACATCGATAATGCGGAATAGACTAGTATTGCACTTGTGCGCGTTGTGAGGGCACAACGGCATAGTTCTCATATATATAAGTATTGGATACTTGTGCAAGTGCGATAGGAGGTCGTGTTTCAACGATGGTACGGGAAACAGCTTCGCTCTGGATAGACCCTTCGGAATCCCATTGGTATTATGACTAGGTGTCTATGGGAGGCCGAAATCAAGGTAGGTGTGTATAGTCTTAACCTGAGACTTACATCGCTAATACTTACGACAATCGGTAAACTTTGGTTTTGGTGGTGGGGGATCTTAACTGGTTCTGTATTCACCTCTTCTGGGTTTATCAGAGAATCGTAGTGTATTGGATGTGATGTCAAGACGGAAGTGTCACTCCAGTCATAATGAGATGATGATGTCACGCAGGATACGGTATTAGTGCTCTTAAAGTGATGCGCATCCAATCGTGATATTATGGCCAGGTCATGAATATCCGATTATAGAGACTAGTTACCAGACATCCGATATGTGTTTCGGACGGGGCAGACACTTATCCAGCCCCAGCCCTAGCACGTGATTATCCGATACTGGGCCGATACGCACAATACAATTGTATACTCTACGCTTGATACAGATCTAGATATTCTTTGATGAATATGTCCGGAGAACTTGGGAAGACTTGGTGCTTTGCGGAGTCGACCTTGTCTCGTAAATCGTAGTAGAACGTAGTACTTGGTACGTACGTGATTCGGGCACTCCGACGACCGTATTTACTGCCAACTTATCCGGGGATCTCATGGGTCGCTTCCCGATAATCCACCGATGACGCACAACTTGCACTCTTGAATAATCTGGGATTTAATAGAAGAGAGAGAAAATTAATCTAGGATTAATAACGGAGATGTTTTATCCGGGATAAAATATCGTCTAAAGAGAGAGAACGATTAATTCGGAATTAATCGATGTATTAATATATTCGATATATTAGACGAAATTGGATTTCGACGCGGAATTAAAATTAGATTTTAATTCGGGCAAACGAGTTAATTGGAATTAATTCGTTAGCGACGTAAATAATAATTTCGCCGGGCGCGATTATTTATTTAAATTCGATTGAATTAACGTCGCGACGTAAGCTCGGTATTTCGGAAATATCGAACCCGAACGCGTGAGTGCACGTGGGCCCACTTTCATTTGGAAACGTGTGGGGCCCACATGACACATGTCATTCTAATGCTTTGCATGTAGATTGTGTACATTGTACTCAATGTCATTGCATGTAGATTGTGTACAATGCACTCAATGTTATTGCATGGAAATTGAGTGTTTTATACTCTAAGCCATTGCATGTTATGTGTCATAATTTTATTATTAATTTAATAAATTATGGCATAAATATAAATTGATTTTTGGTAAATCATTTGACAACTTATACACATTTTTCTCTCTCAAATTTCTCTCTTCTCCTCACGAAATCTACAAAGTGTGGACTGTTTGGAAGCCAAAAAACGTGAGCTAAAGGGAAGCAAGAGTGGTTTCTCATGGTGAGAAATCAAGTGCTAGCACACTTACAAGTCTTGCGAAGGTGGTAGGGAGGTTCGACATGAGACGGGATCCATCCGACGAAGCTAGGAGCTCCGTTTCTTCACTTAATTTTCTTGTTTTTGTAGGCAGTGGACTGCATGCAGTAGGCTTACATGGCAGTGCGCGTTTTTGGGCTTGAATCGTCTCCATATCGACTCTACCGATCAATGTGAGTATTCCGCTACCTCCGTTGATGTGTTCACACATAATTTCATGAGACCTTTAATTCTTTAGATGTGCTGACGCCTAACCTCAGCTGCCTTAACAGACTATATCTAATCTAATTAGATTTATTATCGATCCAAATGGCTTCTATTGCTGCCTCAGCTGCAGCAATAATCCGCATTTGTTGTTAATTCGGCAACAGTTATCTGCTCGGAAGATTTCCAGCTCACTGTCCCGTTATTCAAACTTTATAGTACCGCAGTAGTATTACCGGTTTGGAAACTTGCAGCAGTGGATCCCAGTCACTTCAAGTTCTCCATCTCCATAGTTAAGACAAATCTTAGTTCTCTCAGATACAACAGATGTCTTAATCTTCAACCAGTGACTATCACTTGGATTGACCCGATTGTGACTCCATATGCTCAAAGCGTATGAGACACCATATAAGTACATTTTTAAATGTATAATTTCTCAGAGAGTGTTACCAACTCCAAATCTAGCCAGTAGATCTTTATTCCTTGAATAAAGGTTGGACTCCCAAGAATTCTACGGAGAATTTCTTATGAAAGCCAAGCTTTCACCGATTGTTTTATGGGAATTTCATTGTCAAGTAGTGACATATTATTATATTTTACATGACATTCATGTCAGTGCACTCCCACTAACCTCCTTATATACACAAGAATATTTCGTTTTGAGTCAAATCATAAACCATTATGACTATTTCAAAACGGTAGTTCCAAGAACCTTATGCTTGCTTCAATCCAAACATGGATTGAATAATCCGCAAACCTTGTTTGTCAGTTATACAAAATCGTCAGAATGTTATAAACATTCTCCAAAAGGTTTCCTTTTCAGGAAAGCGATTTTGATTTGTAACTGACATATTTCATTAATGAAATATACAGTTATCAACAAGCATCTTACAAATGGATTTACCATGGCAACAGGTAAAAGGTTGAACCGTTATTAACACAATGTTGATAACGATACCTTTCCGTCAAAAGCCTAGCTTTGTACGTTGGTATGTTGCCATCCATGTATGTCTTCCTTGAAGACGTATAATGTACCAATAGGCATAATGCTTTGTGGTACAACAACTAGTATCCATAATAGTCGTTATGCATGGAATCCATTTCGGACTCATGGCACTTTGCCATAACAGGTAGTCGATACCTCGTATCACTTCCTCAAAACGTAGTCGGTGGATATACCTTCATAATATTGACATCTTAATGAGGTTAGATCAGAAACCCATACCCTAGGTTGTTTTCTGACTCTATCCGATCTACCCGATCTCTTGTGTATTTGAAGATTAATGGTACAGATTCATCATAGATGAATGTTTGTGTTCCATTAAGGACTTCGTGCTTTGAATAGTATTACTCTCGATTTTCATCGAGTATCACTATCCTCCCACTGACCACTGCATATCGGTATTCCTCTCAGGAAAACCGCATGGTGAGCAACAATCACATTGTTCTCATGTGGGATTTATAAGTACTATACTTATGGTTTCCCTTAGGATAACCTATATTGGCACTAATCCAATTTGGGTTCTTAGTTTGGTATCATCCAAACTTTATGCCTGGCATACCCAAATTATCAGGAATGAGAAACCTCATTTCTTTCCTGTTCATATCCTATATGATATCTGTCAAACAGATTTACATGGAACCTTATTCTAAATAAGTTTTGCACTGTTAATACATATCCTGTTGAAGGAAAAAGTAGCTCAGAGCGACTCGCGAAAAACCTAATCATGTCCAACAAAACTTGGTTTTTTAGTTCTGACACACCGTCAATTGACGTGTCTTGGGAGGAGTCCTCATATGAAAGAATATACCGTACTCTTTCATGTACGTATGAAACTTACTGCTTAAGTATTTACCAATACGGTCTTACCGTAGCGGCATAATACTACAGCCGATCTTTTGTATACTTCGTGTCGAAACTCAAAGTTTCGTATTTGTGTTCTTCAAAAGAAACACATAACCATAACGTGATGTCACATCCGTTAAGGTCACGAAATATTCATGTACACATCTAGCCAAGCCAGATATGGGCCCACTTACTTCACCATGAATAGGGTTTACAGATCGGTGGCACTTACACTATTACCAAGTAAATGTATTTTAAGTACTTTACCTAATAAACTAGATTCGCAGACCTTATTTGAATAGTCAAATCAGTCCTAGCATCCACTCTTCAAAAGTGTGGATATACGAGTCTAATTAAATTGTGTCCTAGACAACAATGCCACAAATAAGTCCTCTATGATCAAATCAATTTGAGCTATTTATTTGTCAATTATGCTTTTCAATATTTCACAAACCTTTGGCCAAGCCTGGGTTTCGGAATATCGAAACGATATGCACCTTGTGCTACATGCCCAATTGCAAACTTTGACTTTTCTCCACTAGAATAGTCAATTAATTCTCCAAGAATTATTAATTACAATTTTAATACTTTTAAATCTAAAGATAGATTTATTATAAGTATATTAATTAAGCATTAAAGTCATCATCACATAAATCTTCCAAAGATTTTATGCTCTACTATTTGCTTAATTTTGGGCGTAACGTATAATAAGTTATTTTATCAAATAAAGTAACCTATATTTTATTCCCAATTTGAAAATTAAATCATTTAAAATATTTTAATCCAGATTATATTTTAAATATTCAATTTTTCAATTTCTTATCTTGATTACAATAGTCCAACTATTTAATCAACGATTAGTGGTACTATATATATTATAATGATTATAATAGTCCAACTATATAATCAAATATAATCCAAATTAATTAACCTCAATTACATTGATTACTATAATCCAATTATAAAATCAACTGTAAACTGAAATTAATTAATTCAAATATATTGATTAATATAATCCAATTATATATAATCAAATATAATACAGTCCAACTGTTTATTAAAACAACAATTTAAATATTAGTCCAACTAACATTTAATATAACGACGAAATAATTTAAATGAGCGTGTTTAGCGAGTAATTGAACGAATGTTGCAAATTCAATACTTGCCTCCCACTATTTTTCGTCGAGCCTCTAACCCTCTGTGGAGTACTCGGGAAACCGTGTTTCCTAGTGGGCTAGGATCCCGTTAAAGTATCATACAATCCTGACTTTGGTCAATAAAAAATTGTATGATAATTAACAAGGTAGATGTCGAAGATCAATTGGATCCCATCCAACTCCTAGGTCCAGTAGGTGGACATCCAAGTCCGAAACATATATCTAATATATGCCTATATATCGAATATATACCCTACCCGTTTCCTCTGAATCAACTAGGCCTTGGCTTTGGCCAAAAACAAACCTAGTGATCCCAGTCAAGCGTGGACCCATTGACAGGGAAGCTTCGTAATCAAATGTCTATGGACAAGAAGTGGTCTTGACTTTGGTTAAAAACAAACCACAACTTGGACACGACACCGATATATAACAAAGCCTCGTGATTAAAGCACATCTTTGACTGACAAGGGCTTGACTTTGGTCAAAAACAACCTCTGACAATCTCCGATCTTGAGCAAGAATCACTCAATGGAAGGAAATGACGCTTGATATTTAACGAGGGTTTTTCGCGTCCAAATTGGCTACCAATTTAATTATCTTTGTTAAGGTCTCATCATCATACACCCTTAAGCATGCATTCTAAACACATAATAAAGCGAGTATGAAATAAAATAATAATGATATGCGGATGGATATTTTACATTGATCCTAGATCAAATCTCTCACTATCTCTCTCCCTCCCGCTAGCACTTGTATTACTTCTACCCGTTACACTACACTTCTAAAGAAACCTCTTTTACATGGAGGGGAATAGGTGAGAAGAGAATACAAAGAAATAAGAGATAAGGCTGGACACGCAGGTCCAATTTAATAATCAAATTTATTACAATTTCCAAAATCGCCCAACCCGACTAATATCCATCCGATATGCATTATTCATTCAACATCACAACCATGTATTCATACAAGCATGTTATCAATCAATCAATCAAATTAATTAATCTCGATTATTAGTGATCATCCAATGTTCAAACAAAGATTTGATTTTGTTCGAGTCAAACTCGTATTGCAAACACGTACTGAAAGTACAATTTCTACGAATTAAATTAAATTACATAATTAAATCCAATTTAATACGTATTTAATTCTAATTCATTATTTAATTCTAAATTAAATATTACACTTTTATTAACGAACCTTTATGACTTAAATTCCAAATTTAATCGCAACGGGTCTCAAAGCCCGATTAACATCTAATGTTTTATTTAATTAAAGTCCAATGGGCTTTTAATTAATTTCTACAGGCGTGGACTTTTGGTCAACTCGGGTCAAACCGAACAACCAAAACCCAATCCGGGAGTTACCCCATAAGCCATTAAATTAATTTGGCCCATTAGGCCCAATTAAATAATTAAGGTCCATTAAGTCATAATTGGACCTTTTGGATTCGGTTTTGGGCCTAATTGGATCCAACCAATTTTGCCTAAACCCAACTTTGTTACAACAAAGCCCAAAAGCCCAATTACAACCTAACAAGCCCAATTTCCAAAATCAAGCCCAAATTAATTAACTTATAAAATTCCAAATTTCACAATTAATTAACCTAAGTGTAATACACAATCAATTACCCAATTAACATTTCTAAAATATCAATTAGCCTAATTAATCATGCACTTTTAACAACCAAATAGTGTCCAACACAATTCAATTAAAATCAAACCCAATTAACATGCTATTAAGTCTCGGCAATTAGGGTTTTTCAATTCGATTCGGTTTCAATCCAATTGAGTCCACAATCTTAATTTCCCAATAAATACAATTCATCCAATGAATTAAAACAAAAATCACAATAAATTTCATGTTCCTAAGATTCGGCCAAGCCACTTTAAAAGGAAAAATGTTCCAAATCAAAATTCAATCCAATTGAACTTCAAAACAACATTAACCAATTGTTTTAAATCATCCAATGATCAAACAAAACAAAATTACCAAGACATTAGGGTTCTTCCAATTTTCGGCCAAGCTTCCAATTTGGGGAAAATTGAATCCAATCCAATTTCATGAAATTGATCACACACAATCTCAATTAAACATGTTCTAAGCATACTTAAACATCCAATTCAATTAAAACATGCTTAAACACATTTTACCCAATTTCAAGTTTCATTTCAACCTAAAGAATTGGGGAAAATTGATCTAGTCCAATTTTCTTGAAATTGATCATGCACAACTTCAATTCAACCTCATTCAAGCATAGTGCATCAAACAATTCAACCAAATCATGCCTAAATCGAGTTTACCCAAATTAAAGTTTTGACAAAAATAAGCAAATTGGGGGAAAATCAATCCAATCAATTTTTTTTTATCAAATTGATTACATACAACTCAAATTCAATCATATATAATCATCCTCAAACAATCAATTAGACAGAATCAAGCTAAAATAAAAAAGCCCCAAATTTGCTCAAGAACCCTAATTCGGTTTTCATGCAACAATAGCTCTAGATACCATTGTTAGAGTTCAATTCAAGGTCCCAAGGATCACAAATCATGCATAAAAACCGCATATGAACACATCAAAGGAGGTGCGGAATATACTCACATTGAATTTCGGTTTTGATGAATGAAGAACAAGGTGCGATTTTAAGCTCCCTCCAAGCTCGGCAATGGCTTTCCTTGACAGTGGGCTGTGCGGTTTGGACTGGTTTGGACTCCACCATTTTCGGCCATGCAAGACTCCATTGAAGCTCCAAGCTTCAAGCTTTCCAAGCTCATGAAGACACTTCCTATCACCTATGTATCACTCAAGGTGTGCTAGCACTTTTTATCTTGCAACAAGATTACTTCTTTTCTCCCTTTTGATCGGCGCAGAAAACCAGAAAAAAAAGGATGAAGAAGAACGGTCCAAGACGAGAGAGAAGAAGGAAGGTTTTTTTTGGCTCCCTGTTTTCCCAAAACCGTGAAGAAGACCAAAAAAAAGTGAGAGAGGGTCACGTGAATGTGGTCTCAAAATTAGGCCAAAAACATGAACAACAAAAACCAATGAGAGTCACGTGAATGGTACAAAAATTGCCAAAATCGTGAACAATAATGGTCCAAGAGAAGAGAGAATGATTTTTATATACATATATTCTTTATCCATTTACCAAGTAAATGAATAAAATATATACACAACAATTAATTCAAAAGTCAAAGGTACAAGTCCTATCAACTTTCAAACAATCACCTTTCTTTATTCACATCATGTCACTTTAATAAAGTGACAACATGTCATATCACATCACTAAAAGTGACAATTGATTTGACGCATGATGTGACAAACGATTTGACGCTTGATGTGACTCGCGTTTCGCGCTCGAATTCGAAATGCGAATTGCTCGCAATCACTCTCGGGCTCGGGTTCGCTAATTCCAAATTAACGAATTTTCCGTCGCGTCGTAATTAAATGATTACGCCTAGCGAAATCACTATTCACGTCGCTAACGAATTAATTCTAAATTAATTCGTTCGCCCGAATTAAAATCTAATTTTAATTCCGCGTCAAAATCCAATTTCGATTAATATATCGAATATATTAATTTTACCGATTAATTCCAAATTAATCGTTCTCTCTCTTAACGATATTTTATCCGAGATAAAATATCTCCGTAATTAATCCCAGATTAATTTTCTCTCTCATCGAATTAATCCCAGATTAATTCTATCTCCCTCTTCTAATTAATCCCAGATTAATCACAGGAAGCGACCCATGAGATCTCAGGAAGCGACCCATGAGATCTCCGGATATGTTGGCAGTAAATACGATCGTCGGACTGTCCGAACACGTAAGTACCTCGTACTACGTCTATATCGATTTACAAGACAAGGTTGGCTTCTAGCAAAGCGCCATGCCTACCCAATTCTCCAGAAATATTCTTAC
>SKCR01032400.1:0-20955 GCA_019454045.1 Zanthoxylum bungeanum
TCATCCACATACAAGCATATATAGAACACATCCCAATTTCCGATTTATATATATACACTTATCACTTTCATTTACCTTAAATCCATTTGCTCAAACTAGGTTTCAAATTTCTCACATTTCTCATGCCATTGTTTGGGTGCATGTTTTAAGCCATATAAAGATTTATCAAATTAACAAACTTTTTTCTTGACCAGGTATAACAAAACCTTCAGGTTGGTCCATATAAATCTCTTCTTAATTCTCCATTCAAAAAAAGCAGTTTTAACATCCATTTTGTAACATCACAGATTTTCGGGACTGTTCTGGAAGATTCCCGGACTTATATTATAGTCTCGGATCATGATGATAATGAATAATAAGAGTTCAAGCGATGTTTATATGGGTTGCAATAATAAATTATGAATATTTGTCGCGTTGGAAAAACGTGTGGGATCGAAAGTCAGTTACGTGATTTTTGTAAAACGTGTAAAGTTTACAGTTTTGGGCCACAAATTAGCAGACAAACTCCGATTGAGTTGATTCTTAAACCATCAGACTCGTTTTTCCGAGACGAACAACTTTCATGTTGAGAACTTTTCGAGAATCGCGTCAGAAGGGCTCCGAAAATGTGATATTCCAGAAAGTTCCATGATAGGGGCTAAACTGCACTTATGCAGGGGCTTTTTGATATTTTTCAGGAAAATATATAAAACCTCAATGTTTAGAGAAATCACAAAAATGGCAAAATATTACCACTCCTCTCACCCGACCCCTCTTCCCCGTTTGGCGTTTTGGAGAAGCTACCCTCCGGCCGGCTTTCCGGCCACGGCTGACTGTGTCCGCAGTGCGAGGTGGAGCGACCGGCCGACCCTTCACCCAACGTGGCCGGAGTCGACAGCAAAATCGCCGGCAACGGCGTAGAAGATGAGATATGCACGCAGCTTTGGGTTCCCTAATCCCGGCTCGTCGCTTCGAATCATGAGCCGTGCCACCTACCAAATTGAAGCCCTCGATGAGTACTACGAGTATACGGAGTTGATTTCACCGAACAGCGGCCGAAATCACACAAAACGAGGAGAGAAGCATCGGTGAACAGTAAACCTATATGAACAGTAGCTCCGATCGGAATTCCGATGACACCAGTGCGTTCGTATGGCCGATGGGAGTCCGAATATGGCCTCAGAATTTTGGTACGACTCTCCATTTAGAATTTCATGTTTTAAAAGTGTAATCGATTTAGTTTCGGATGATTCCAGTAATTCTGTAGTTTAGCGAATTGCCATGATTCGAATTGAATATAATATTATATGTTAAAACGATAAATGTGGTAGAATTCGGGGAGAATCGGATGAGATATGATCGATCCATTAGAATTAGCGAGTTTCCGGTAAATTTGAGTTTCTCGCGCAACCGAGTGTAGTTGATCGTAATCATGAAAATAGTATAAATGTGATATTGCGAGAGTAATTAAGTAATTCTGGATTAGTTCGGAGGGTTCGAGACCATTCCGTAGCATTTGCGGAAACTTTTCCGCAAGATTTGTCGCAAACGCGTAAAACGAGAATATAGGCTATCCATCTAGTTGGAATAGTATAGAAAGATATGTATTAAAGTAATGAAGTTTGTACCGTAGTATCGGAGATGATTCGGGTGTTCCGGGGAAGCCCGTAGTTATCATAGATAAGTTAAAAGTTCCGTAAATAGCGGTTCTTATCATATTTTTTATTTTATTGTTGTGACAGATCGGACCAGGATCACGAGTGTCCACCTAACCAGATAAGTAACTCATACTACGAATACTTAAGAGATTTCACATTGTTTATAATTAGTTATATAACAAAATTGTATATAGTTAAATGCATGGAACCTAGATATATATAAAGAAACTTTATAGGTATATGTGTAAACATGAAACCAGATATATATTTACATATACTTATGTAAGTAGTAAAAGATTAGTAAACTTAAGTTTGAAAAGTATAAGAATGACAAGTTTATGCACACTCATAAAGCGTAAGGAAATATTTATAAATACTATATTATGAGACTTGGGTTTGTGGGTTGTAGAAAACTACACCCTATGGAATTAGACTAGTGATATAAATGGAAGTCTGTAACTTATGCAATATATAAGAATATTGGTATGCATGAGTAATAGGAACTAGTAAGCATATAAGACTGGTGTGAATGCAAAGTCCAAGTTCATGCGAGAGTGAGTATATATGTGTGTGTGTGTGTGTGTGTGTGTGTGTGTGTTGTGTGTGTGTGTGTGTGTGTGGTATGTTTAGCACAATGAGTACAGATACATGTATATAGATGATAGAGAGCATAAATGAGTAATATATGCATGACATGAGAATATATGTAAGTTTATGATATGAGATTCTTGAGCACAAGTCGGTGTTAAGAAATGGTAAGTAAGTTTAAGAACTAAGAATTTGAAACCCGTATATGTTTGAGTATGATATTGTAAAGAAATTTCGATATCGTATGTGTAAGTATAGCTATGGAGTTAGTAGATAGGTATGAGAAATGTTTGTATATACATTCTTGTGGTTATGAGTTTGCATAACATTGATGCATATGAGAAAGTGAGAAAGTAATAGTGTAAGTAACAATGTTAATGGGAAAATATGTAACAATTATATGTATACTAGTTTGAAATACATGCATTTCACGAATGAAACATTTCAGAATATGATAGTGAAAGATGAGCATATAGTAAGACATGGTTAAGGTAGAAAGGATTATGTGAAAGCTTATGGTTATGAGAAATATGTATGTTTGAACATGAATAGCAAACGTAGGTTGAGAATGTAGTACATGGGCATGCATACACGGGCATAGACATGGAAAATATATGTCTGTATATGAGAATAATTGTGTGAGTGCATATATATTTGGGTGCTTAGCATAAAACAAAATGTTTTCATGAGCTGATAAGATTTTCAGAATTTTCAGAAACTCTTAGAAATGATTTCCAGAGTGAAGTCGAAATTAAGAAAGGTTTTGAAAAATTCAGAGTGTTTTAAAGAAAATCTTCAGTTGTTTTTGAAGAGAAATGTATTTCAGAAAACGTTCCCTTCAGTTTTGAGATTTAAGCATGAGTTTTATATTTTCGGGGCATGAGGTAAAACCTCACCCCAGTACGTAATTTGAGACACTGATGGAATTGACGGATATCATATGGATTCGGGATTTGGGCCATCCCAGTTGTACATTGTTGGAATTGACGGATTTATACACATGTGCACATGTGGAGGACTAGGGGGACGCTCCTAGATCCTCAGCAATCAGATGGTACATTCCTGGGTGGAGATACGCCTACGGGCGGAGTTGCGCCTTCGGGCGGAGATGCACCTACGGGCGGAGATTTGGTTTTCAGAAAAAGGATTTCAGATTTCAGTTTGGTTTTCAAAAAAAAAAAAAAAAAAAAAAAAAAAAAAAAAAAAAGACTTCAGATTTCAGTTTTTAGAAAAGAACTTAGAAAGACGGTTTTAGAAAGAAATACAAGAAAAAGAAAGATTTCAGAATGAGTTTTTCAGTTTTCAGATTCCCAGTAAACAGCTTTGAGAAACAAGATTTTAGAAATAGTTTCCAGATATCAGAGATTCAAAACATGATTTTAGAAAGATAATTTTATTAAGAGGTTTTCAAACTGAGTTTCAGAAATAATTTTCAGAAAACAGTTTCTCAAAAAAGTATTTTCTAAAAGCATAACATGTTAGAGCAGAGTAGGATTTACCATCATGCATATATATAATGGATTCTGGTGATTCTTATGAGACACATATAGTAGTTGACAAAGCATCATAGCATGAGTACATTAGATTCATACCATTAACATTGATACATGATCTCATTATTATGCTTATGTATATATATGGATGATTTTGTGTGTAGCATGTTTATATCGTAGTAACATGTGTAGAATACAAGTACATAGTAGTATGGTCAGTCATAATGGATTTGAACTTTGTAGTTTAAGATAAATGAATATAACGCTACTTAAGAATATATGTTGGTATATATAGATGCATAAGAGATTTATGACTTACAATGAATATATGTTATATATTATGAGCACGATATACATGTATTATAGAATTATGACTTATGAGGTACGTATGAGGTTTGGTTTCGTATATGCATTATAGAGCATTATGAATTCAAGTAAGTGTGTAAGATTAGTAACATAAATGTGACGTAAAGATGTAAGTGAGTGATTTAATTTTAGACTGTATGTAAGTAATAAAAGAATGGGATGAGTAATAGTATAGAGAAAGCTGAATTGATGATACTTCAGATATCTGAAAAATAAAGGAGTTAAGCAGAATTTAATTAGTACGCTTTGATTAATATGTTAACTATGTAATCTTATATGAGAGTTGTATACAGTTTGAGAGTTAATGAGAGAAATGTTATTGCTTGATTACAGTAAAAGATAGGTCAAGAAACTTAATGAAATGAAAATATAAGCTATTGTGTGTTTATGCTGTAGTTATGAGTATGATTACTTACTGAGTCATTATGACTCACACCAACACAGTTTGTAGTTTTGCAAGTCAGTAGCTGACATATCGGGCCAATAGAACTTTGTTGAAGACTTTGAAGACAGTGGATCGCCCTAATTGCAGTCAAGGAAGTCAAGAGAGTCCCGGGTCGAGTTATGGGTCCTCACGGCCCTTTGTATGGTTTTTGTATTGGCATCTCATTTGTATAAGTCATGTAATGGTATAGTTTCATTATGAGTTCTGGCCGCAGGCCAAGTGGTTTATATTTTGTTCATTGAGTTCAGGCCTGAGGCCTTGTTAGTAAATGCATTGATATTGAGTTACCGGCCTGAGGCCGAGATTGTTATGTTCTTGTTGTGTATATGGATGCTGGCTACAGGCCAGGTTGCATGATGTTACGAATACATCATGCCGAAATTTCGTTAGAACCAGAGGCTTATGGAGATTGGTTTTCCTATCTCCTGCCGGTAGCATCCTGGCCTAGGCGGGATGTTACATATTTGATGCACAACAAGATCATGGATAGCAGCTAGAGAAATAAGCACACGAATAGATGTAATCCTAGTACAGGTGAAAAAGTATCAAAGAAATCTATGTTTTCTCTTTGTCTATACCCTTTAGCAACAAGTCTAGCCTTGTATTTATCTACTGAACCATTTGGTTTTAATTTCTTTTTAAGTATTTATTTACAGCCTATGGTCTTACAACCTGGAGGTAAATCTACTAAATGTCAAGTCCTATTAGTCTCTAAAGAACTCATTTCATCTTCTATTGTTTCTTGCCACAAATCAGCATCTAAAGATGACAATGCTTCTTTTAGAATAGTGTGATTTTCTTCTAAAGTATATGCATAGAAGTCAGGACCAAAATCTTTAACTGATCTAGACCGTTTACTTTTTCTAGGTATAGATCTATTTCTTTATCAGATTCATTAACTTGTATAGTTAGATTACTACTAGAGGACGAGCCCCCACTATTCTTCAAAATAAAAGGAAATTTATTTTCAAAGAAAATCGGCATCTAAATATTCAACCACAACATGATTTTTTAAATCATAAAATCTATATGCTTTACTATTCACACATAACCATGAAAAAACACATTCTATGTCCTACTCCCAAGTTTAATCCTTTTTGGGTCAGGGATTCTAACATAGGCAAGACAATCCCAAGTTCTAAGGTAAGACAAGATAGGTTTTCTATTTTTCAAAATTTCATAATGTGAAATTTTATCTTTTGACTTAGGCACTCTATTCAAGACATAACAAACAGTTAATAAAATTTCTCCCCACCAAAATGAGGCAGCACCGGAATTAAGTAAAATAGAAACTACAGCTTCAGCATAAGTTTTATTTTTCCTTTCGGCTTTTCCGTTCATTTCCAGAGAATAAGGTGCAGTTTTCTCATGAATAATACCATGCAATTTATAATATTCATTAAAAAAGTGTAGTGTCATACTCAGTGCCTCTATCACTACGAAATCTTTTAATCTTACTATTAAATTGATTTTCAATTTCTGAGTGAAATATTTTAAATATATCAAAAGCTTCATTTTTATTTTTCATTAAGTAAACATAAGCATAGTTTGAACAATCATCGATAAAAGTGATAAAATATCTTTTTCCACCTCTAGTCAATTTTCCATCAAATTCGTAAATATCTAAATGTATTAAGTCTCACGATTCAGATTATCTAATTACATATTTATGTGGTGTTTTAGTATTTTTGCTTGACTACAAAATTCAAATTTTTCAAAATCATTCATGGATAATTCAAGAATTAAGCCTAAGTTATTCATGTTCTTTATAATTTGTTTATTAACATGACAAAGTCGAACATGCCAAATATTAAAAGAACACAACATGTAAGTAGAAGAATTCATTTTATTAATTGCAATATTAAGTTTGAACATTCCATCAGTAGCATAGCCATTTCCCACAAAAATATTATTTTTGGTGAGAGTATACAAGTCAGCCCCTATAGTTTGTGTAAACCCAGTCTTGTTCAGGAGATAGCATGAAACCAAGTTCTTCCTTATCTCAGGAGTGTGCATCACATCCTTGAGAATAATGGTCTTCCCAGAAGTGAACTTCAGTTCCACGTCACCAGTCTCAGCAACCATAGTGGTGTGGGAGTCACCTAGCCGCACTTTCTTATCCGCACTTCCGCATAGGACTTGAACGAAGCACGATTATAGCAGACACGACGAGAGGCACCGGTGTCAACCCACCAACCCTCGATCCACCAACCATGTTGATCTAAGAGATCATAGCAACAAGTTGGCCTTAGGTAAGATTCGCTTATGGAGCGAAATGCTTATTCCGGCAGTTCCGAGCAATATGCCCAAGTCTGCCACAGTTGTAGCATTTGAACTGTCCATTTTCATTTCTTGAGGGAGGTTGTTGCTTGTTCTGGTTATTCTGAGTTTTGTTGTTGGGATTTTGGTGATTATGATTTTTGTTATTTTTAGGGGGATACTTTTTCTTCATATTTTTACCATTAGGTTTCAGGACTACTGAGGCAAGTTTTTTATTGTTTGACACATCTAGGATTTCTTCTTTTTGATCTTTTTTGTGGGCTTCCTCTTCTATGCGAAGACGGGTAACCAAAATTTCTAGGGAAAATTCCTTAGTTTTATGCCTAAGTGTACCTTTAAAATCTTTCCAGGATGGGGGTAGTTTATCAATTATAGTAGCTACTTGGAATTGTTTATCTAGAGACATACTCTCAGATATAATCTCATGGGCTATTTTTTGTATTTCATGGGATTGAGTTTCTACGGATTTGTCATCTACCATTTGATACCTAAGGTAACGACTAACAGCATATTTTTTAGACTCAGCCTCTTCAGTATCATATTTATTCTGAAGGGCATCCCAAACATCCTTAACAGTTTTCCTAGAACTATATATATCATACAATTCATCAGACAAAACATTAAGTATGTAATTTTTGCATACAAAGTTATTCTCTTCCCAAGTTTCATGCTCCCTAATTTGGACTACGGTAGGGTCACAGGCAATTTAGGTTTTTCAGACATACAGTAATTTGCTAATTTTTTAATGGTAAGGAAAAACAACATTTTTAATCTCCATCGCTTAAAATGAAACTCTTGAAATCGAAACGGTTTGTTCAAATCAACAGCAGCAGAATCAAAGGCAATAGTGTTCATGGCAGCAATAGCAGTAACAGACATGATAGATATGATTCGTCTTAAAATTGTTGAAACAAATTTGAAGTTAGAACAATATTACCATTCACCAGGAAATTAAAAACAAAATTGGGTTGAGTGGCGGACTAGGTCGCTCTCTTTAAGACGTTTCGCGGCTCTGTCCAGAAATATGTGATAGCGGTAATCGGCCTCGACGTCCCCAGGATAAAACAACCCAGAAAATTTTCTATCTCGATCGGTTAGCACAAACACAGATCGGAATTCTCACACCCAACACAAATTATAATTGCTAGGAATCAAAGAGAAAAAACGCAGAGGGATTTTCAGACACAGAATGTATTTTGTACTATGACAACTCAGAGGAAAACTTGCTCTCGGTTTGGGCACTGGTTTTACCAAAAGAATTTGTTGCTCTCTGTTTGGGCACTGGTTTTGGCAAAAGAAATTCTGTTTCTTTTCTTTTGTTTCTATGGCCTACTTTTTTCTTGTCTTTTCTCTCAAATTGAAATTGTTTTTTTTCTTCTCTCTGTTTCTTGTTTGCAAAAGAAGAGGTTGTTTACATAGGAAAATTTTTAGAACGTTTGGTCAACAAAAATATTATGAACAGCATTAACAATATTTAAGGAAAAAATCGTTAGGAAATTAATTTATACACGTTGGAAAGTTAATTCATAGTAATGATACATTTAACAGCAACAAAAAAAAAAAAAAATTATGTAGAACTGTTTTTTTTTTTCAAGTAACTCATTTTATTCAAATTCACAGTTATAAACGTGTGAGAATTAGAGAAGAAAATGTATATTAACATTTACTTAATTAGAACTTACAAATGAGAGGCCTTTATATAGGCATTTATACAACTAACATAATAAATACACAACTACTATATTAAACACAACTACCAACTATATAATTACTAACACAACACACAACTACTAACAACACACAACTAATATCTAACATCCCCCCTCAAACTCAAGGTGGTTTAGACGAAACCAAATTGAGTTTGGAAACAAGTGTAGTGTAACGTCCCGGAAGAAAGGATTTGGTGAAGACATCAGCTAGCTGATCAGTGGATTTGAGATACTTCAAGGAAATAGTGCCAGAAGCAACGTGTTGGCGAATGAAATGGCAATCGATCTCAATGTGTTTGGTGCGCTCATGAAAAACATCATTATGTGCTATTGCAATAGCACTTTTGTTGTCGCAGTAAAGAGTGAGAGATGATGGTTGAGGGACTCCCATATCTTCTAGAAGCCAACGTAACCATAGAAGTTCAGCTGTAGTAGCAGCAACAGCTCTATATTCAGCCTCAGTACTCGAGCGGGCAACCAATGTCTGTTTCTTGCTGCGCCAAGAAATAAGTGAATCACCAAGAAAAATACAGTATCCTGTAGTTGATCGACGATCAGTGGGGTCTCCTGCCCAGTCAGAATCAGAATAGGCTCGAAGAACCAATGATGAAGTAGCAGAAAAATGGAGACCTGTAAAGAGAGTTCCTTTAACATAACGAAGGATGCGAAGTACTGCAGCATAATGAGTGGAACGGGGAGCGGTCATGAACTGGCTGACAATGTGAACTGCATAAGAAATGTCTGGTCGAGTGACTGTAAGATAAATGAGACTTCCAACCAATTGTCTGTAGAGAGTAGGATCATCAAGGGGAGTGTTATCTTCATCTATAGGTGTAAGACTAGTATTATACTCAATTGGAGTTGGAACTGTCTTGCTATCTGTAAGGCCAGCTCGAGAAAGAAGATCAGAGGCATACTTAGCTTGCGAGAGATGATAACCATCATCAGAACAAATAACCTCAAGGCCTAAAAAATAACTCAAAGGACCAAGATCTTTCATTTCAAATTGTTGACTAAGAGCCTGCTTGAGATCTGTTATGCCTGAAATATCATCTCCAGTAATAATCATATCATCAACATAAAGAAGTAATATCACAATACCCTTTTCGGATTTTCGAAGAAATAAGGCTGAATCATGTGGACTGGAGGTGAATCCAATTTGTCTGACAGCGGTACTGAATTTGGCAAACCATGCACGAGGAGCTTGCTTCAAACCATATAAGGCACGTCGCAGGCGACATACTGTATTTGGTGGATGATCAAGACCTGGAGGAGGCGTCATATAAACTTCTTCAGTGAGATCACCATTGAGGAAGGCATTCTTGACATCCATCTGAAACAGACTCCATTGCCGAGCAGCAGCAATAGCAAGCAGACTGCGAACTGAGGTAAGGCGAGCAACAGGAGCAAAAGTCTCCTCATAATCAATCCCATACTCTTGAGCGAATCCTTTAGCAACAAGACGTGCTTTATAACGTTCAATAGATCCATCTGAATGTGTTTTGATTTTGTAAACCCATTTGCATCCCACAGAATTTTTGCCAGGAGGAAGATCAACCAAGTCCCAAGTACCTGTCTTTGTCAATGCCTGTAATTCATCTTGCATAGCTTGCTGCCAATGAGGATTAGAAGAAGCCTCCCTATAGGACTGAGGTTCATGCAAAGAAACAAGAGCAGAGAAACAATGATAATCTCGAAGGTAAGGGGGAGGATTTCTTACTCGGGTAGGATAGGGTGGAGATGAGTCACCAATGGTCTCTGGTGCAGTATCTGCAGGAGGGGCATCATCAAGAACAGGCGGTGATGGAGGTTGGACATCTGTATGTTCACCATGAGTACTTGCATCAGATAGAAACAACTCAATAGATGGATTAGTGAAAAGTGGAGGAGGATCTGAAGGTGACACTGTGAACTTAGAAATAGAAGAGAACATAACGTGTTCCCAGAAAATAACATGACGAGAGATGCGAAGTTTCTTTGACACGGGATCCCAACAACGATACCCTTTGTGTTGAATACCATATCCTAAGAAACAACAAAGTCTGGCACGGGGTTCTAACTTGTGATGCTCTGTGGGATGAAGAAGAACAAAACAAACACTCCCAAAAACCTTGAGAAGATCATAAGGAGGGGAAACACCATAAAGGCACTCATAAGGAGACAAATTGTGTTTGGTGACTGAAGAAGGAATACGATTAATAACATAAACAGCCGTAAGGGCAGCTTCACCCCAAAAACGTTCAGGACAAGATGATGAAATGAGCATGGATCGAGTGGAATCTAAAATATGACGATGTTTTCTTTCGGCTCGTCCATTTTGTTGAGAGGTATATGGGCAAGACCGTTGTGAAATGGTTCCTTGGGCTTTTAAAAATTGTTGAATTTTGGAGTCAAGATATTCCTTGGCATTGTCGGTCCTCAAAATTTTGATAGTTTTGGAAAATTGTGTTTTGATCATGTTTGCAAAGTCAATATAAATTTGAGGTAGTTCAGAACGTTGTTTCATAAGAAAGATCCATGTAAATCGAGAATAATCATCAATAAACAAGACAAAATATTTAGATCCTCCCATAGTGGCAGTAGGTGAAGGTCCCCATACATCAGAGTGGACCAAATCAAATGGAGCAACAGAATTATGATTATTATGTTGAAAGGACAAAGCTGGTTGTTTTCCAAGTTGACAAGAGACACAATGGAAAGGCTGGTCTTTAACAGAACCTAGTGAACCATTAGAAACTAAAGGACGAAGTTTATTTATCGAGGCATGACCAAGACGCATATGCCACAAGTGAAGAGAAGATGGAGTAGATACAGCACATAATTGGGAAAAACGATTTGAAGGAAGATGCAGAGAGGTGAGTTCAAACAGACGTCCAATTCTACGGCCTGTCCCAAGAATCTGTCCCGTCTGCGGATCCTGCACACGACAACCATTAGTGGAGAATATCAATTCTAATCCAAGTTCACATAGTTGACCAACAGAAATAAGGTTGAATGTAAGTTTGGGAATAAGAAATGTGTTTGGTAATGTGAGTGTAGATGTTGATATGTGGCCAGACTGACTTACAAGCATTTGTGAGCCATCTGCAGTGAAGATTGGAGAAATATTTGTGGTAGGAGAGGTGGAAGAAAATAACAAGGATTGAGAAGTCATATGATTGCAACAACCAGAGTCAAAATACCAAGGAGAATTACCTGAATTGACAGATAAGGCAGTAGAAGTACTAGGATGGGTGGAGAGTATTTGTCTAAGGAGTGCTTCTAAGTTACCAGTGGATGTTGGAGAGACAGTAACCTCAGAGGTAGCAGCAGCAATTGGAATTGCTATCTTGGAGGGTTGATTAGATCTTGGGGGACGAGTGGGGCACTGCTCAATAGAATGGCCAGACAGCTTGCAGTAGCGACAACTCACCTTAGTGGGACAGTGAGCGGCAATATGACCTCTTTTCTTGCATTTGTGACATTCAGTAAGACTACATTCAATCAGAGTATGACCGGATTTGTTGCAGGTACGACAAAATTTGCCTTCACCTTTTGAGAAATGTTTATCCGCGGCGGCAAGCACAACATCATCGTGAGATGGCTTAAGTAAGCCGAGACGAGTTTCATCAGACAATAATCGAGAGACAGCAGCTTCTAATGTAGGTAGAGGAGATTGATGTAACAATGAAGCTCGACAAGATTCAAAATCATCAGTAAGGGCCATAAGGAATTGAATTAGTCGCATACGGTCACGGTGTGCCGTATAATTAGTTGCATCAACGGTGCAACTCATTGATGGTTCTGACAAAGCAAGTTGGTCCCAAATATTCTCCATTTGTGCAAGAAAATCAGTAATAGATTGACCTTTCTCTTGTTTCAAATTATGCAACTTTTCCCATAATTGATACTGACTAGAGAGATCAGAAGAGGTGTACCTTAATGCAAGCAGATCCCAAACTTCTTTGGCAGTTTCGTAGCGTCCAAATTGATGATGAATAGCTGGAACCGAAGTATTCCGGAACCATGTCAGAATTTGGTGATTCTTACTATCCCAATCCTCGAGACGATCAGCGAGCTGTCCTTCAGTTTCATCAGTAAGCCGAGTGGGGGGCTTGACATCTCCAGTAACATAACGCCATAGTTTCCGACCCTTGAGAAAACTACGCATTCCCTGAACCCAGAGACGATAGTTTGAACCTATGAGAATGGTAGGAATGGGTTGCATAGCATCTGACTTTTCCATTCCCGAAAACCGAATTTCTACACCTCTGAAAAGAACCTAAGCTCTGATACCATGTGAGAATTAGAGAAGAAAATGTATATTAACATTTACTTAATTAGAACTTACAAGAGAGGCCTTTATATAGGCATTTATACAACTAACATAATAAATACACAACTACTATATTAAACACAACTACCAACTATATAATTACTAACACAACACACAACTACTAACAACACACAACTAATATCTAACATAACGGAACGTGTACGTCCTGGTAATTTTATCATTTGATGCTTCGATTGTCTTTGTAATAGAAAAATGTATTGAAATGAATGTTTTCTTTTTGAAAATTAATGCATGAAGGAAACTTTGACAGAACCATTTTTCAAAGTTGGACAACAATTATCTTCTTGCTACATAGTAATGTCGGTTCTAAATGCCAGCGCTTTTATCCAATTTTGTGTATTAGCGTCTAGTGAGGTTATCTCCCTTAATCCAAGTGTTTGAAGAAATTAAATTAGCCTTTTGTTTTTTCAACTGTTTTCTAGACCATATTAGACTTAGGTAGGTATTTTGGGCTTGTTCGCCTAGTTCTTTAGTGGAGGAATGTTTTGTAGTTTTTGATGCTTAAATGTCTTCATATCCACCTGATATTTAAAGGAAGTGTGTATATATATATATATATATATATATATATATTTTGCAGTATATAATTTCACACCTAATACTCCCAATACTTTAGAGATTTGAATGGTGTAATGTGTCTGTATTTTGGTTAGCTAAATTTGTGTGTCCTCTGTCGATTTTCAAACAGATGATGTAAGAGTGGGACATCGTATACGCATTCATGTTTGAAATATTATCTACATCTCACTACTTTTACTTTGATTTTAGTGTGCGTTTGCAGATATGTGTTCTTGTGTGTGTGTTACACTTCAGCAACAACAATTCAGCATCAGCAGCATCGGCAACAGAACTCTTCTAGAGCTCAACAGCAGCAGATTAATAGAGACCTAAAAGAGCTATTGTGAGACCAAGAAGGTATCAAGATTGAGGAAGTTAGCGGGAAGGGTAGTTAAAAGGTTGAAGAGTTTGTTAGTAGTTTGTTAAGAAGTTAGTTTTAAATAGTTAGTCTGTTAGCTGTTTGTTAGTTTGCTGTAGAGAGACTTGTAACAGATCGGGGTGTTATGAATCTCAAAACTTTTATTGTGAGTGGAGACTTTGTTAGCTTTATCTCGAATCAAAGCTAACATTTGGTGCTTTCATTGAGAGCAATAAAACTCAAGCATGGGCAAAGCCAATGGCGACATGAATTCACAATTGGCAGCAATACAGCAACAGTTAGATGAACAAGCCATGGCTCAGCAGCAACAGATGGAGAAACAAGCTCAGAGATTCGCAAAGACAGAAGAAGCTATTCAAGGAATACAAGATCTCCTTCGAAATCTCACAGCAAATAGGAGTAATGAAGGTGTATCTGGTAGTAGAGTTTTTGCTCAGAGTAATTTGGCTCAGGAACAGACTGTTGGAACAATTCAGTACAAGAATTATCGACTTGAAGTACCAAGATTCGACGGCCAAGATGTGGCTGGGTGGAAATTGAAGATAGAACATTTTTTTGACACTTATCCCACTCCTAATGAACAAAGAATCTCTATTGCAGCCTACCACTGGGAAGGGGAAACTCTATCTTGGTTTGCATGGACGAAGAAGAATGGACAGCTAAAATCTTGGGAGTCTTTTCTTGCAGCAGTTTCAACAAGATTCCGAGATTCTGTGTTTGAAAACCATGAAGGAGCCCTTTTTCAAGTTGACTCAAACAGCTATGGTAAGGGCTTACATCAAGGACTTTGAGATGCTTTCCAATAAGGTAATTGGTCTAACTGAGAGTTCACTGATGAATTGTTTTATTTATGGCTTGAAGCCTGAAATTAGAAGAGAAGTTATGGCACTGAGACCACTGAGTTTTATAGAAGCTGTTGATTTAGCACAGTTACAAGAAGAGAAATTAAGAGAAATGAGGTTTTCTTGCAGAATTGATAAAGGATCATTCCCTGTTCCGCCTGCAAAGGCAGTCACTAATGCTGAAACTAATCAAAGAATTGGGTCTGTCAGTACAAATGGGTGGGCTGTGAAGAAACTATCACCTGCTGAAATGCAGAAAAGAAGAGATAAGGGTCTGTGTTATAACTGTGATGAGAAGTTTCATCCTGGCCATAAATGCAGAGCCAAGATGTTGTTAATGATGGTAACAGAAGACTCGGACCAGGTGGAGTTTGAGAAGTGTTCAGAGGAAACTGTGGAAGAAGAGGAGGTTACTGATGGTGTCAAAAGGCCAGAAATTAGCTATCATGCACTTTCAGGTCATCCTTACCCTAAGACGTTGAAATTGGAGGGATCCATCAATGGTAAAATAGTGAAGGTGTTAATTGACAGTGGAAGCACCCACAACTTCATTCAGCAGAGGATTCTAGACTATTTGGGGTTACCAGCTGTAGCCTCTGAGCCTTTTGAGGTTCTGGTTGGTAATGGTGAAAGCCTTAAATGCAACAGCATTTCACCTGGTGTACCTTTACTTATACAGCAACAGAAGTTTCTTGTTGATTTTTTTATCCTACCAATCCAGGGCACGGACTTGGTGCTTGGGGTTCAATGGCTGGAAACTTTGGGTCAGTTCATTATGGATTACAAGAAACTACTGATGGAATTTCAATGGAAAGGCAGAACTATCACGTTATCTGGGGCTGCTGGTTCCCAAATGACAGCTGTAACTCTACCTCAACTCAAAAGGATGACAGCTACTGATGCAATAGCCTCTTGTTACCATCTCCAGATGGTGACACCTTCACAACAAGTATCTGTCTGTGATCAAAAAATCAGAGTAATACTCAACCAATTCTCCAAAGTCTTTGAAGTACCAGAAGGCTTACCCCCAAAAAGGGAAACAGACCACCATATTCACCTTCTACCCAACTCAAAACCAGTGCAAGTTAGACCATATAGGTACCCCCATTTCCAGAAAGAAGAGATAGAAAAGTTGGTTCAGGAAATGTTAAAGAGTGGGATCATACAAAACAGCAACAGTCCTTTTTCGTCCCCAGTCTTGCTGGTTAAAAAGAAAGATGGAACTTGGAGATTTTGTGTGGACTACAGGGCACTCAATACTGTCACCATCAAAGATAAGTTCCCTATTCCCACTATTGATGAACTGTTAGATGAATTACATGGAGCCTGTATTTTCACCAAACTTGATTTACGAGCTGGTTATCATCAGATTAGAATGTCTAGTAATGACATACACAAGACAGCATTTAGAACACATGAAGGTCATTATGAGTTTTTAGTCATGCCCTTTGGGTTGACCAATGCCCCTTCTACTTTCCAAGCTACTATGAATCAAGTTTTTAAACCTTATCTCAGAAAGTTTATCATTGTATTTTTTGATGACATTCTGGTTTACAGCACTTCATTGGATCACCATGTGCACCACCTTAAGCTGACATTACAGTGCTTGATAGATAACCAGCTTTTCGCCAAGCTCCAAAAGTGTGTGTTTGGACAAAACACAGTGGAATATCTAGGCCACTGGGTTTCTGCCCAAGGGGTTCAACCAGATCCTTCCAAGATTCAAGCAATGCAGCAATGGCCCACTCCTGTGAATGTCAAGCAGCTGGGGGCTTTCTTAGGGCTCACTGGGTATTATAGAAGATTTGTCAGAAACTATGCTACCATAGCAACACCACTAACTGATTTATTAAAGCTCAATGCATTTGTGTGGACTCCTCAAACTGATTCTGCTTTTGCCAATCTCAAACAAGCTATGGTTACCACTCCGGTGCTAGCTTTGCCCAATTTCAGTGAGCAGTTTATAGTAGAGACTGATGCTAGTAATGAAGGAATAGAAGCAGTTTTGACACAAAAAAATCATCCCATAGCTTTTTTCAGTAAGAAATTGTCATGCAGACTTCGCAAGGCTTCTACATATGTCAGGGAGTTAGTGGTTGTGGTAGAAGCTGTACAAAAATGGAGACAGTACCTATTGGGTAGGCATTTTATAATCAAGACGGACCACAAGAGTTTAAAGAATCTGATGGAACAAGTCATCCAAACACCAGAACAACAGCAGTACCTACCTAAGCTCCTAGGATTTGATTATGAAATCCATTATAAACCTGGACCTGAAAACACAGTTGCAGACGCATTATCGAGGCTACCTCAGTTGTCAGCTAGCCAACCCCAACTTTGTGCTCTTTCTGTTCCAATTTTCAGTTTCATTTCCCAACTGCGAAGGGATACCATATATTCAGATACTTTGAAACGTCTTATAGATCAGGTTCAACAAAGTCCAGCTGCATTCCCTGATCATAAAATCATAGATGGATTGTTGCTCTACAAAGGAAGGCTTGTGGTGAGTCCAGACTCTTCCCTTAAACATCAATTGTTGACAGAGCTGCATGCTTCAGCTTGTGGGGGGCATGGTGGGGTGCTTAAGACATTAAAGAGGGTGCAAGCTAGTTTTTATTGGAGACAAATGAAAAAAGATGTTCAAGACTTTGTTGATCAATGTCAGATATGTCAGCAAGTTAAATATATGACCAAGAAAACCCAAGGCCTGCTCCAGCCACTGCCCATTCCAGAACAACCTTGGGAGGACATCTCCATGGACTTCGTGGTGGGATTACCACTGACCAAAGGATACTCTGCCATTCTGGTAGTGGTTGATAGATTGAGTAAGTATATACATGTGGGTCCTTTACCAGCTCACTTTAACGCCTCCCGAGTAGCACAACTTTTTGTGGAAATGGTTTGCAAATTACATGGCTACCCCAAATCTATTGTGTCTGATAGGGATCTCATTTTTCTTAGCAAATTTTGGCAAGCACTGTTCCAATCAGCTGGTACTACCTTAGCTACTAGTAGTGCGTATCATCCCCAAACGGATGGCCAAACTGAGGTGGTCAACAGATGCATTGAGCAGTATCTCAGATGTTTTGTTTCCCATTGCCCTTCTCGATGGATTGTCTTTTTACCATGGGCTGAATGGTGTTATAACATTTCATATCATACAAGTACAGGCCTTACCCCATTTCAGGTTTTCTATGGCAGAGTTCCCCCTACCATTCCCATGTACATTAGGGGTAGTTCCACTTTAGAAGCAGTAGATTCTGACTTGGTTGAGAGGGATCAGGTATTAAATCAACTGAAGCTGCAACTCCACAAGGCTCAGCAACGAATGAAGCATCTGACTGACCAACACAGGAGCGATAAGCAATTTCAGACAGGGGATTGGGTATGGCTCAAACTCCAGCCCTACCGCCAACGATCATTGTCCAAACGCTTGTCCAATAAGCTTGGCATGAGATACTTTGGACCCTACTTGATCACACAGCGCATCGGCTCGGTAGCTTATCGTTTACAGCTTCCAGCTACAACTAGAATTCATAATGTTTTCCATGTTTCCCAACTCAAGTCTTATAAGTCTCCTCTACATGCTACCCCAGAGACAATCACTCATCTACCAGCAACACAAGATGATCTCAATTTGCAACCCTTGGCAGTCATTAGTCAACGGATTGTAATTCGGGGGCATCTTCATGTTCGACAGGTGTTGATTCAATGGAAGAATTTGCCAATTGAGGATAGCACATGGGAGGACTTAGCAGGATTCCAACAAGCTTTTCCTGACTTTGACCTTGAGGACAAGGTCTGTTTGAATGGGGAAGGTAATGTTACACTTCAGCAACAACAATTCCAGCATCAGCAGCATCGGCAACAGAACTCTTCTAGAGCTCAACAGCAGCAGATTAATAGACCTAAAAGAGCTATTGTGAGGCCAAGAAGGTATCAAGATTGAGGAAGTTAGCGGGAAGGGTAGTTAAAAGGTTGAAGAGTTTGTTAGTAGTTTGTTAAGAAGTTAGTTTTAAATAGTTAGTCTGTTAGTTGTTTGTTAGTTTGCTGTAGAGAGACTTGTAACAGATCGGGGTGTTAATTCAGCTATAAATACCAAGCTGAATGAGGAATAAAGATATTCTTGAATCTCAAAACTTTTATTGTGAGTGGAGACTTTGTTAGCTTTATCTCGAATCAAAGCTAACAGTGTGCTTCACTGTTCATCTCACTATTGGGTTGCCGCCTCTCGACGTTGGCGCATCGAGGCATCCACCTATGGCGGGTTTTCTTTAATTTTTGAGTGGACGGCATGAGGCGGCAGCCTCATGCTGATGTAGCGTGAAACGGTCGCCTCATGTCGACGAAGGGGTGATGCAAAAAAAAAAAAAAATTTAAAAACAAAAACAGTGATGTCTGATCGGAAATCATGTCATCGTCGTCAAACGCCATAAATATTTGTGCCCAGTGCCAATGCGTCGTGGTCAGAATCAGTGGCGGATGTACATGGGGGCGAGTGGGGGCAGTTGCCCCCACTGCCCCACAAATTTTTTTTTTTTTTTTTTGTATTTTATAATATATATATATATATATATATATATATATATATATATATAAATAGAAACAATTAAATAACACTTATAAATATATTATTTTAATTTTTTAAGTTATATTTTTTAAAGGCCCAAACCTAAATTAGTTCAAAGAAATCCAATATATTTTTGCATCAATCTCATTCTTAAATATGTCTAAAATAAATTACAATCTTGAATTTGTTTGGATCATTATATTTAATTTATATGTGTATAGATAATTGATTACTTTTCATTTTAAATCCACTCATTTATGTGTTTAATTGTTTCGCTTAAGCCTGTATTGAATGATTTAGCCGCGGTTTTTCAACAATTCCAAAATAAAAAAGAAATTTTTTTTTAAAAAAAAAAACAGGGGCGGAGAGCCCCCCACTGGGCCTTAATTGAAAAATCAAATTCAATAAAATTTGATTGGTTGTTGGCATTGGAAATTTGTAAAAGCTGGGCGGAAAGTTAGAGATTCAACTGGTCCCACATTGCTTAGGCAGAAAACAATAGCCTAAAGGTTTGTATCTATAACGTTGTTAGACATATAAGTTTAACTTCTCGATCAAATTGAGCGTTATAATTAAGAAGCACGAGTTAGGCTTTTAATAATTTAATTAATTAACAATTTAATAATTAAAATTTTCAATCAATTTTAATTTTCAGTACAATATTACTCAATAACCACCCATTAGACTTGGTTCGACTAAGGATCGGAATTTGGATGGCTACTGAAAGGGTAGAATATGTGTAACCCCTAGTATAAGCATTGTGTACATGAAACTCCATATAGCATAAGGAATTCTCTACATGTGCGCACATTAAACTGGATGGGATAAAAAAATAATTCTAGAAATTTTTAGTTAATTTACAAATTTATAAATTAGGAGTTCTTTCATAATTTTCAAAAGTATAAGGATTATCTTATAATTTTAAAAAATATATATGAATTCACTATTTATTATTTCGGTTAGAAAAAAATTTAACCCCCACTAATTGAAATTTCTGGATACGCCACTGGTCAGAATAGCAATAAGTGGTGTGGGTTATAGTTGATTATATGTAAGGGACCAGATTCAAGGCTCGACTCTTGTTTGTCCATAGGACCATAGGAGCAGTCTTTCAACCAGCTAATTAATGTGACAGCCATGGTTCTAAAAAACACTAGGCGCTAGACGTATGCTGGGGGAGTGCCCAGCGCCTAGGCCTTCTTGGTGACGCCTAGATGAACAAGCTAGACCATGCTAGGAGGTTTACTTTTTATTGAAAAAAATTTAATTAGTGTTTGGAAATTTGGGTTAATTTAGTTTTAGGGTTAGGGTTTAGAGAATTGAAGTCAATTAGGATTTAGATTTAAAAATTTGGGGGAAATTTTGGTTTCTGGCCATCATCGGCAGCAGATTTGACAGCGTCAATCGGAGCATGTGGTTCACTCGCCACCCTTGTCGGCGCTTAAATTACATGTGATGACGCCGTTTACCGCACACACCTCTCAATAGATAGACAACACTGACCAACCCAGTTACACTGTTCACACACTGAATGAAGAAGTTTTAGAGATGATGGGTTTGAAGAAATATATTTTCCTTGTATTCACAATGGCATTTTGCACTACATATACAAAGTATTTGAAATTTAAAATTGGAAGGAGATTACAAGATAGGAAGGTATTAACTACTAGATAAATGTCATAATATGAAAGATTTAGATTCCTTGATTTTCTCCATTTGATTGGTTTGATTGTGTAATCTTATCATGCCCCC